>PVJC01010884.1:0-42749 GCA_004026665.1 Murina feae | reverse complement strand
CCCTCCCTCCTTCCCTCCTTCCCTTCCCTTCCCTTCCCTTCCCTTCCCTTCCCTTCCCTTCCCTTCCCTTCCTTCCCCTCCTTTCTTTTCTTTCTTTTCTTTCTTTCTTTTCTTTCTTTGTTTGTAATTCCAGTTTGGTCCTGGAATGTGTCTGTGCAGCATCCACTTACTCTGCCACCATTTTTGATTTTATCCTTTAGTCATATTCTTAATCATGGATGATTTTTTAAATTTTTCTTGTAGTTCTTTGTAATTCATTCAAATGTGTTCCTTGGAACTATTGGCTGATAAGTACTTAATATGTTTAGTTTTTTCTTTTTGCTGTCTGAAGACCTATTTTCTAATTATGGCAAATTAAATTTAGGGAAGAATAATGAAAATGAAAGGGCAAAACCCATGGATATAATACAAATAAAGTTTAAAATTTCTTTTCTACGTAAGGAAATTACATGTGTTATTTTAAAAAATTTAAATATCATAAAAATGCATTATATGGAAAGAAGAAGTACCTCATAATCCCACACTCACAAATGCTCAGTAGTAACATTTTACATTATGTTCTTTATTTTTTTCTAAACCAATTTTAAAAGCTCTTTTAATGTATTAAATAAGTGACAAGCAAGACATGAGAATCTTTGCAATGTATTTGGAGGATTTAAAGAGTTGAAGATTTTTTCAACATGGACTGTAAATAAAGAAGATTAATGGAACAAAACCAAGCCCAAGAGTATACATTGGAAAAAAATTGAATTTATAATATTTTTTTATGTTAATAACAGTTAGCAAAATTGGGAAAATGATAGAAAATCCTTGATTTGGGCAAAATCCTGGGAAATCAGATAAAACCCTGAAGGTGTTCTGAAAAAAAATAACCTAACATTGATCTTAATAAATGAAATTTAAATGATCCTACTTCTTTAAGCTTCATTTCAGAGACTGAGTGCTTATGAATTTCTGAAAGGGAGAGTCCTTTGTGGTTTTTTAAAAATGAGACTATTTCTCAGCCCATAGTGTGAGAGTTCTGTGCTGCCTTTTTTTTCTCAGGATCCAAAGAATGCATGATTGCCCTAACCAGTTTGGCTCAATGGATAGAGTGTTGGCCTGCGGACTGAAGGGTCCCAGGTTCGATTCCGGCCAAGGGCATGTACCTTGGTTGTGGGCACATCCCAGTAGGGGGTGTGCAGGAGGCAGCTGATCGATGTTTCTTTCTCATTGATATTTATAACTCTCTATCCTTCTGCCTCCTCTCTGTAAAAAAATGAATAAAATATATTTTAAAAAGAATGCATGATTTCTTCTGCCTCCTTATGATACCACTAGAGCCCTGGTTGCATAAAATTCGTGCATGGGTTGGGGGGAGGTATTCAGCCTAGCCTGTGCCCTTTCACAATCTATGACCCCCTGGGAATCAGGCCTAAGCTGAAACTCAGACATCCCTCTCACACTCTGGGGCTCTCACCGTCCAGGACCCATTGCTCTTTACCACACGCCTGCTGTGGAGGCAGGAGAGGGTCACGCCACCTCCGCTGTGCTTATCAGCTGTGAGCCCGGTTTCTGGCTGAACAGGAACAGGGTTGGGGGAGAGTGTGGCTCCACGAGAAACTGGGCTTGCTGCTTCTTAGTGCTGGTCCCACCCTGTGCCTATTGGAGTCCCTTACACGTCCAGCGTGGTTCAGGGTTCCTGTTCAGGGTTCGAGTTCTGAAGGAGGCCACACACAAAATGAAGAGAGAGAGACTAGAAGAGAATCAATTTGGAAACTGGGGGACCAGGCGTGGCATCTTTCCTCTACCAGAGTAGATTGCCCACTGATGCCTGAGTCTCACCAGCCTTTTATTGATCTCTGAGAAAACAACAATATCCTTAGGCAGGAAATTCCAAGGAAGAATTTTACATGTAATTAACAGGTGGGGATTTGCTGTAATTAACAATGTTTCAACTTAAACAATGGGTGCATAGCTCTGACCTTTCAGAGCAACCAAAGTAGGTTAAAAACAATCAGTTTCCAGCATAAAAACAGTTTCCAGCATGCGCCTACTGGTGGGGCAGGGTTATCTGGGGCCAGGCCCGCTGGGGGAGCGGCTGTGGGAGGTTGAGGCACCACGGTTGCACCCTGTGTTCAGCCTCTGTGGAGGCTCCGGGATCACGCCACCCCCTGTCCCCTCATGCCTCTGCGGAGGTGTGGGACCAGGCCCATGCTGCTGCCTCTGTGGCTGCCTGTATGGAAGGGTTGGGACAGCACAGCCCCCTCTCCTGCTGCCTCTGCAAAAGTGGCTGCTGTGCTTGGTCTTCTGGGCAGCTTCGCCCAAGCCCTGGCTTTGTCAGGAAGGACATCCGAAATGACGTCTGGAAGATGTCTGGTCTATCTGGTCTAATTAGCATATTACCCTTTTATTAGTATATATGGTTACAGTTCATATTACTTTAAAAAACCAGCAGTAGTCTAAACTTAGTATTGCTAGATTTTCTGGATGTGAATAGAAAGTTGTGTTGGCTGGTAGTCCACTGTAGGAGGAGTAATTTTTGAGCTCCCTTTCTAACATTATTTTTAATTTCTCTAAAACTAATTTAAACTTGTCTCAGTTGATAGCTAATGTGAATTGCTTTCTATTAGTTGGGAATAGTTTTTACTCTGGATGCAGTATCCTCAAATGGGAAGAGAAGTGTATTTCTTTCCTGCTTCTCTAATACTTTTTGTATCCGTCATGGAATCAGAAGGAGAATTAAGCAACAGTTACGTTTTTTGTTTTCTAAATTCATAGTACTTAGAGTTAATGAACCCAGATTGTGTAATTTCCATGCTGGATCTAAAAATAGCTATTATGTTTAGATTAAGGAGGATGTTCATGAAATTTAAAAATTTATATTTAACCTCTTCTATGGTTATATAGGAATATACATCACCAGAGGTCTTCTAATAAGAAGTAAAGGAAATAACAAAGTAAATATAAATGTAGTTATGTGCACAAATATGAATTACTCAATATATGGGCCCAAGGAAAGTTTGTATCTGTTTTAATGCTACTTAATGTTCATTCCTTTATTTTTGCTTCTGTTCCCTTGAGAATTTGACAGTATTATCCATAGTGAGGCAGTGAGATTTAGGAGAAGATTACAGAGCTAGCAGTAGAAAATCTGTTACTAGTTAACTGGGTGACTTTGTGTCACTCACTTAACTATTAGCATGTTCTGGGATGTCCTAATCTGGAAAATGGGTGCAACATTATCAGTATCACAGGATTGTACTGAAGATAACATAAGTAACATAATAGTACTTTGAAAAATTAAGGGTATTATATAATCATAGGCTATGAAAAAATATTAACTATAACATGGTTATATACACCTGTTTTAATGGGAAATTGAATGTATTAGCACCATCTTGTGGAAATATAATGAATTGTATAATAGCAATTTTAATAAGAAGACAGTTTACTATAAATAACACTTTAGAGCTGCAAGAATCCTTACAGATCATCTAGTTTAGTAATTTAGAAAGTCTGCTCTATGGTACCCTAGGTTTCTGCTAGAGGAGCTTCAGAATCTCCTTTAAGAGGTAGAGGAGACTTATCCACATTCTCTAAGATCCCTATCTTGCTGGAGAGAAGTTAGGTGTTTTCTTAAAATATATATATTTTATTGATTTTTTACAGAGAGGAAGGGAGAGGGATAGATAGTTAGAAACATCAATGAAAGAGAAACATCAATCAGTTTCCTCCTGCACACCCCCTACTGGAGATGTGCCCGAAACCAAGGTACATGCCCTTGACTGGAATCAAACCTGGGACCCTTCAGTCCGCAGGCCGATGCTCTATCTACTGAGCCAAACCAGTTAGGGTGAAAAGTTAGGTTTTAATCAATTTTCTATATAGTACATCCTTGTAAGATTTTGCTTGAAAAAATGATTCTCCTGCTTATAGTATGAAAATGACTGATCTATTTTCTCTTGTACAGATAAAGACATAGAAATTTAGAGGGATTAACATATTTATTCAGTGCTTCTACCTATGGCACTGGTTTTCCAGTCTTTTAGGAACAGTCTTTTTCTAAATGTCAATAGTGATGTCCCCTCTTTGATTCTTGATTTTAGTAATTTGAGTCTTCTCCTTTTCTTGGTCATCTAGCTAAAGGTCCATCAATTTGTTGGATCTTTTCAAAACACTAAATTTTGGTTTTCTTGATTTTTCGCTATAGTTTTTCAGTTACCTATTTCATTAATTTCCACTGTAACCTTTATTATTTTTTTCTTCTGTGCTTACTTTATGTTTAGTTTGCTCTTTCTTTTTTTTTTTTTTTCTTAAGGTGGAAGGTTGAGATCTTTCTTCTTTATTAATGTTGCTGTTTATAGTTATAAATTTTCCCCAAACCATTGCTTTAGTTCCATCCCATAGTTTTGGTATATTGTGTTTTCCTTTTCATTCAGCACAAGGTATTTTCTAATGTCTCTTGTGGTTTGTTTGTTTTGTTTTGACCTACTGGTTATTTAGGGGTGTGTTGTTTAATTTCTTCATGCCTTCCTTTTTTTTTAAATTTCTGAATGAATTCCATATATGTGGAGAACATACTTTGTATGATTTCAATCCTGTTAAATCTGCTGGGTTTTAAAAGCCTAGAGTATGTTGTATTCAGGGTGATGTTCTATGTAACTTGAGAAGAATGTATAAGTTTGTCATTATTGGGTAGAGTGTGGTATAGATGTTTGTTAGGTTAGTAGGTTTATAGTACTGTTTATCAGCGGTTCTCAACCTGTGGGTCGCAACCCCTTTGGCGGTCAAATGACCCTTTCACAGGGGTTGCTTAAGACCATCCTGCATATCAGATATTTACCTTACGATTTATAATAGTAGCAAAATTACAGTTATGAAGTAGCAACAAAAATGATTTTATGGTTGGGGGTCACAACATGAGGAACTGTTTTAAAGGGCCAGAAGGTTGAGAACCACTGGTTTAAGTCTTTTATATCCTTTTTGATGCTCTGCCTAGTTGTTCTATTATTGAAAGTGGGGTATTGAAGCCCACAGCTGTCATTGTTGAATTATGTATCTGCCCACTTTTGTCAACTTTTGCTTCATGTATTTTGGGCCTCTGTTTTTAGGTCCATATGTTTGTAATTGTTATATCTTCTTGATGGATTAGCCCTTTTATAATTATAAAAATCCTTCCTTATCTCTAATTTTTTTCTTCAAGTCTATTTTGTCTAATATTAATATAAGTACTCTACTGCTCTTATAGTTGCTATTTACATGGTATAACTTTTTCATCTCTTATTTTCATTCTGTTTGTAATTTTTAATCTAAAGTGTATTTTTTATTGACAGCATATTATAATGACTCTGCTTATAAGAGGAACCTGGAATATGCAGTCATAGAGACAGAAGTAGACTAGAGGTTACCAGGGACTGAGAAGAGTGGAGAATGGGGAATTATTTTTTAATGGGTACAGAATTTGTTTGGAATGATGAAAACATTTCTGGAAATGGATAGTGGTGATGGTTGCACAGTACTGAGAACATAGTTAATGTCCTTGAATTATACACTTAAAATGGTAACCTTTGTTATGTATATTTTGTCACAATAAAATAAGCTATTGGTAAAAAAGGAATGATATTCTCATATATTCTGGAACATGGATGAACCTTGAAAATATCATGCTAAGTAAAATAAACCAGACACAAAAGGACAAATATTATATGACTAGAGGCTGGGTGCTCAAATTCATGCACAGGTGGGGTCTGGCTGGCCCGTCCTGATAGGGGCTGATGGGGGCTGATCCAGGCCAGGCCGGCCAGGGGAAGGGGCTGTGGGAGGTTGGCTGGCCAGTCCTGCCCCCAATCAGGTGGGTTGGCTGGCCACCGTGCACATCACAGTGACTGGTTGTTCCGGTCATTCCAGTTGCTTGGCTTTTATTTATCTAGATTCCACTTACATGAAATATCTAGGACATGCAAATTTATAGAGACAGAAAATGTATTAGAGGTTACCAGAGGCTGGATTGAGGGAGGGAGAGAAGGGAGTTAATGTTTGGGTGATGGAAATAGGTAGTGATGTTGGTTGCACAACACTGTGAATGTAATTAATATCGCTGAATTTTATACTTAAAATGATTAGAATAACAATTTTATGTTATGTGTATTACCACAATAAAAAATAAATTTGTTAATTTTCAAAAAGTATTCACTTAAGACAAAAGGAGATATAGTAAAGGAGGAAAAGAGTTGTCATGTGATATATAGAAAACAAAAAGCAAAATATCCAATAGAAATATTAATTCAATTAAATATGAATGGATTAAATAATACAATCAAATGGCAGAGATTTTCAAACTGGATTAAAAAACAAGATACAACTATATGCTGTCCCTGTTCAGAGTTTTCCTCCTTGTTGTTGTCTCTTCATGGCTTTTTAGGGCTCATCTCTTTATCCTCATAAGCCACTTATTTGTCAAAGGTTAGATTTTCACCCTTTCCCATTTATTGTGTGTTTTTCTTATAGACAGTTTTCACAGTTTAGTGAATTTATTATTTTGCTCTGCATTCAGCTAGGGGTTAAGAACTAGTAGGTTCTTTTCTCTGGTCATGCCTGAGAGGGGAGTCTTGGGTATGTTCACAATCTCCAAGACCTCCAGGTATGAGTGTGGTTTTATTTTTTTAAAGACATAATTTTTAGAGCAATTTTAGCTTTACAACAAAATTAAGAAGGTACAGAGTTTTCTCATATACCCACTGCCCACACACATACATAGCCTCCCCCATAATCAACATAACTCACTAGAATGGCATATTTTTTACCAAGGATGAATCAACATTGACACAACATAATCACCCAAGTCCATAGTTTACCTTTAGGTTTATTTTTGTTTTTGTGTATTCTATGGGTTTAAACAAATGTATAATGACATGCATCTACTATTATAGTATTTTAGGATCATACAGAATAGTTTCCCTGACCTAAAAAAATCTCTGTGCTTGGGCTATTCATTCCCTCTCAGCCTCTGATCTCAGTATTCATAGTTTCTCCATGTTTTTTCTTGGCTTGATTTTTTGTGTGCTGAGTAATATATTATTGTGTGGATGTACTATAGTATATTTTTCTCCATTCACCTACTGAAGGACATCTTGATTTCTTCTAATGTGTGGGAAATTATAAATAAAGCTGCTATAAACATCCATGTGTAGTTTTTTATATGGACATAACTTTGTGTCATCTGTAGACAAAGGCAGTTTTATGTCTTCCTTTCCAATTTGTGTACTTTTTAATACTCTCCTGAGGACATGTTCCTCTTCACCCCCGCCCCTCCCCCCTCCCCCCTTCCCCCCGATTCTAGAGAAAAAGGAAGGGAGAGGGAGAGAAAGAGAAACATTGATGTGAGAGAAACATCATTTGGTTGCCTCCTATATACTCCCTGATTGGGGATCAAACCTGCAACCTGGATATATGCACTGACCAGAATTGAACCCAAGACCCTTTAGTGCATGGTATGGCACTCTAATCTCTGAGTACCACTGGCCAGGGCTGTGTACCTTTTATTTCCCATTTTGCCTTACTGCACTAGCAAGGACTTCTGGTACAATGTTGCAAAGGAGTGGTGAGAGGGAACATCCTTGCCTTGTTCTTTATTTTTTAATCTTTATTGTTCATATTATTGCAGTTGTTTCACTTTTTTCCCCCCATAGCTCCCCTCCTCCCAGTTCCCACCCCATCCACTGCTCTTATCCCCCCACGTCCTCCTCCATAGGTGTATGATTTTTGTCCAGTCTCTTCCCACACCCCCAACACCCCTTTCCCCTTGTGAATTGTCATTCCACTCCCTTTCTATGCCTGATTCTATTCTATTCACCAGTTTATTCTGTTCATCAGACTTTCTTTATTCACTTGATTTTTAGGTTCACTTGTTGATAGATATGTATTTGTTGTTCATAATTTTTGTCTTTACTTTTTCTTCTTCTTTCTCTTCTCAAAGGATACCTTTCAGCATTTCATATAATACTGGTTGGGTGGTGATGAACTCTTTTAGCTTTTTCTTGTCTGTGAACCTCTTTGTCTGACCTTCAATTCTGAATGATAGCTTTGCTGGGTAAAGTAATCTTGGTTGTAGGTTCTTGTTATTCATCGTTTTGAATATTTCTTGCCACTCCCTTCTGGCCTGCAAAGTTTCTGTTGAGAAATCAGCTGACAGTCATATGGATGCCCCCTTGTAAGTAACTGACTGCTTTTCTCTTGCTGCTTTTAATATTCTCTCCTTGTCTTTGCCCTTGGCATTTTAATTATGATGTGTGTTGGTGTGGACCTTTTTGAATTCCTTTTGTTTGGGGTTCTCTGTGCTTCCTGGACTTGCAAGTCCATTTCTTTCACCAGGTAAGGGAAGTTTTCTGTCATTATTTATTTAAATATGTTTTCTATATCTTGCTCTCTCTCTTCTTCTGGCACACCTATAATTCTGATGTTGGTACACTTGAAGTTGTCCCAGAGACTCCTTATACTATCTTCATATTTTTGGATACTTTTTTTCTTTTTGCTTTTCTGGCTGGGTGGGTTTTGCTTCTTCATATTTCATATCTTTGACTTGATTCTTGCAATCCTCTAGTCTGCTGTTGGATATGCTGTATATTATTCTTTATTTCAGTCAGTGTATGCTTAATTTCTAGCTGTTCCTTTTTCATATGCTCGAGGGTCTCACTAAATTTATCGGCAGCCTCTAAAATATTATTGAAAAGCCTTATAACCGTGGTTTTGAACTCTATATCCAGTCATTTGCTTTCTTCCATTTCTGTCATTTGTGATCTGTTTCTTTGTCTCCACATTTTGGCTGCTTCCCTGTGTTGACAGAGTGGCTTTAATCAGCTGTGTCTATGGTCGGAGAACTTCTATACTGCAGACACCCTTATGGGGCAAGACTTGCTTCAGTGGGGCTTTGGGGACCACTGAATCTGCCCCCTAAGTATGTCCCTTATGAGTCTGAGGAGTTTTAGACTGGGTGGTCCTGCTCTGACCATTGGGTGCACAGTCTCTTGGAACTCCAAGGAGGTGCTATTTTAGCTTCTGCCTGGGGCTTCCCAGCCTTTTATATGCAAAAGCCTCTGCATGCTGCTTGGGTGGGGCGGGGTCTTGGGGGGGTCTACAGGGCAGAGCAACCAGCTATGGCCGATTCTCAGCCCTGCCCTAAGAGGCACCAGGTCTCAAGCCACTCGAGTTCCTCCCGGTGCTAGACGGTGCTAGACAGTCCAGCTCCTCCCTGTATGATTCTGAGTCCCTAGAAACTCGCCTGGAACTGGAGTTCAGAGCTGTCGGGAGATTGTGCCTCCATCCAGTACAAAATGCTGCCAGCCCTTTCTGTGAGCCCCTTTGCGCGTGCCTCTGTACCTCTGCACTTTATTTCCACACCTCCTCTGCGTCTCAGTCTCTTTCTAGTTGTAGAATTTCCATTCAGCCAGCCTTTCCTGTGGGTCTGGGTGGTGTCCGTTTTTTTATTTTTGTTGTGGTTTTGAAATAGTTGTGCCCAGCAGCAATTCCGGTGTTCACCTATGCCGCCATCTTGGTTCTCTCTCTGTCGCCTTGTTCTTTTTTTAAAAATATTTTTATTGATTTCAGAGAGGAAAGGAGAGGGAGAGATAGAAACATCAATGATGAAAGAGAATCATTGATCAGCTGCCTCCTGCATACCCCATACTGGGGATCGAGCCTGCAACCCAGACATGTTCCCTGACCAGGAATCAAACCATGACCTCCTGTCTCATAGGTCAACGCTCAACCATTGAGCCATGCATGCTGGGCTTGTTCTTGATTTTAATGGGAAAGTTCGAGTTTCTCATTGTTAAGTATGATATTAGGTGTACATTATTTATAGAAAATCTCTATCTCATTGAGAAAGTTCCCTACTATTCCTAGTTTAATGGAAGTTTTGATCATGAATGGGTGTTGGATTTTGTCAGATGCTTTTTCTGTATCTTTTCATATGATCATGTGATTTTTCTTTTATAGTCTATTGATGATGTGATGGATTACATTAATTGCTTTTTAAGTGTTGAACCAGCCTTGACTACATAGGATAAATCCCACTTCGTCATGGTATATAATTTTTTAAAATTCTTACTTGAATTTTATTTGCTAAAATTTTGTTGAGGGTTTTACAGCTATGTTAATGATAGATATGGGTCCATGGATTTCTTGTCTTGTAATGTCTGTCTGGTTTGGGTATTAGGGAAATGCTGGCCTCATAGAATGAGTAGGAAGTATTCCTTCTGCTTCTATCTTCTGAAATATTCTATCTTGTAGAGGATTGGTATGATTTATTCCTTAAATGTTTGGTAGAATTCACCAGGTCTGATGCTTTCTGTTTTGAAAGGTTTTCAATTTTTTATTCAATTTCTTTAATAGATATGGGTCTATTCAGACTGCATATTACTTTTTGTGTGAGCTTAGGTCACTTGTGCCTTTCAAGCAATTGATCCATTAAATCTAGGTTATCAAATTTGTGTGCATAGAGTTGTTCATGGTATTCCTTTATTACCCTTTAAATTTAATGGATCCTCTTTCATTTCTGATATTAATAATTTGTGTCTTTCTTTTTTCTTGGCATGGCTAGAGGCTGATTTATTTTTTTTACTGTCAAATATCACCTTTTGGTTTCTTCAATTTTCTCTATTGATTTCCTGTTTTCAGTTTCATTAATTTCTTCTTTTATTATTATTTTTCTGCTTACTTTGGGTTAAATTTGCTCTTTTTCTGATTACTTAAGGTGGAAAATTAGATTATTGATTTTAGGTTTTTCTTTTCTAATACATGCATTTAATGCTATACACTTCCTTCTAAGCATTGTTTTTACTGCATGTGACACATTTTGATAAGTTCTGTTCTTATTTTCATTTAGTTCAAAGAATTTTTAAATTTCTCTGGAAATTTCTCTTTGGACCCACATGTTATTTAGAAGAGTGTTGTTTAATCTCCATATATTTTGGAATTTTCCATTATTGGTTTGTAGTTTAATTCTACTATGGTCTGACAGCAAACACTGTATGATTTCTATATTTCTAAATTTGTTAGAGTGTGTTTTGTGGCCCAGAATGTGGTCTGTCTTGGTGAATATTCCATATGAGTTTGATTACAATGTGTATTGCGCTGTTATTGGATGTGGTAGTCTATAGATGTCAATTATATCCAATTAATTGCTGGTGTTTCTGAGTTTAACTATGCTATTACTGATTTTCTTCCTGCTTTTATCTGTCCATTTTTTAGAGAGGGACGTTGAAGTCTACAACAATAATACTAGATTCATTGGTTTCTCCCTCTGTTCTACCATTTTTTTGCCTCCCATGGGTTTTACACTGTTGTTAGGTGCCCATACATAAATAATTGTTATGTCTTCTTGAAGCATTGACCCATTTGACATTATGTAATGCCCTTTTTTATCCCTGATAATCCTTCTGACTTTGAAGTTTACTCTGTCTGAAATTCATATAGCTACTCCTGATTTCTTTGGATGTGTTGCCATAATAATTTTTCTTTATTTACTTTTAATCTCTAGTGTCTTTATACTTAAAGTGGATTTCTTATAGAGAACACTAGGGGCCTGGTGCACAAAAATTTGTGCACTTGGGGGATGGGGGTCCCTCAGCCCAGCCTGTGCCCCTTGCAGTCTGGGACACCTCAGGGGAGATGTCCACCTGCTGGCATGCCTGGCCAGCCTGGGTGAGGGGCTGAGGGCTATTTTCAGGCTGCCCACAGCCCCTTCACGGTTCGTGCACTGTGGGGTGGGAGGGCTGGTGAGTGCAGGCCTGGACGTTTCCCACCAGAGGGCCCATGATCGCACACGCCTGGTGGGCCCCCACCGTTGAGGGGACACACGTGGTGCAGAGCTGGGTGGCGAGCCAGGGGCGGACGCTGGTGCAGGATCCCTCGGTGGGGCCCTGCTACTGAGCAAATACACCCGGGGTGGAGCCAGGCAGCGGACTGGCTTCGGATTCTCTGCACTGTGCAGCAGACGCTCCCGCACGCCCTGTGGAGGCCCCCGGGGGGCGGACGAAGGCAGTGGACCCTGGACAGGTGCTTCCGCACGCCCCCGAGGAGGCCCTCAGGGGGGCAGAGCCAGGCATCAGACCCAGGACAGGCATTCCTGGACGCCCCAATGAGGCACCTGGGGGGCAAAGCCAGGCAGCAGACCCAGGACGGCTGCTCCCGCATGCCCCGCAGAGGCCTCCAGGGGGTGGAGCCAGGCAGTGGACCCAGGACAGCTGCTCCTGGACTCCCCTTGGAGGCCCCTGGGGGGCGGAGCCAGGCAGTGGACCCAGGATGGCTGCTCCTGCAAGCGCCATGGAGGACCCGCTCTCCTGCACACCTGGTGGAGGCCCCTGGGGGGCAGAGCCAGGCAGTGGACCCGGGACGGGCATCCTGGATGCCCTGAGGAGGCCCCAGGCTGGACCCCCCCCCACCACTGAGCTGACACACCTGGCACAGCTATGCCAGCCGCGGAGGCACCCAGTGCAGAGCCGCCCTGCCAGCCTCCATGTTGGCTGGGTTAATTTGCATACAGCTGCTCTGATTGGCTGGTGGGCATGGCCATGAGCAGAGGCTCAGCCAGCCTAGGCAGGCAGTAGCAACAGAAGCCTCTGGTTTGCTCTAGCTCCATGGCTGCCGGCCTCCATCTTGGCTGGGTTAATTTGCATACAGCTGCTCTGGTTGGCTGGAAGGTGTGGCTTGGCTGGTGGGCGTGGCTTAGGTGTCTTGGGTAATGGTCAATTTGCATATTACTCTTTTATTATATTAGATATTATTGGGATATGTTTTTTATAAATATATATTTTTATTTATTTCAGGGTGGAAGGGAAAGAGAGAGAGATAGAGAGAGACAGAAGCATAAGTGATGAGAGAGAACCATCAATTGACTGCTTCCTACATGCCCCCTACTGGGAATTGAGCCCGCAACCCCAGGCATAGGCCCTGACCAAGAATCCAAATGGTGACTTCTTGGTCCCTGGATTGATACTCAACTGCAGAGCCACACCTGGCTGGGTGGGGTATGCTTTCTGTATCCAATCTGAGAATCTCTTGTCTTTCAGTAGGTGTATTTAGACCACTGAAATTCATAGTTGAATTAAAGTCTACCATATTTATACTGTTTTCTATTTGTTGTCCTTGTGGTTTTTTGCCTATTGTTGTGATCCACTTGTTTTCTTCCTTTATTTTTATCTACTACTAGGGGCCTGGTGCACAAAAATTAGTGCACTCAGGGGAGTCCCACAGCCTTGCCTGTGCCCTCTCACAGTCTGTGACCCTCAGGAGATGTCCACCTGCTGGCATGCCTGGCCAGCCTGGGTGAGGGGCTGATGGCTGTTTGCAGGCTGGCCGAGCCCCCCAGTGGGAACCTTCACCCCATGGGGGTGTGGCCAGCCTGGGTGAGGGGATGAGGGCCGTTTTCAGGCTGCCCACAGCCCCTTCAGGGTTTGGGTCCCTACTGGGGTGCCTGGGCAGCCTGGGTGAGGGGCTGATGGCAGTTTGCAGTGGTTGTCCTACTGATGGCCACAATCTGGCAGCACAGGCTCAGAGCAGGCGCCGTGTGTGTGTGTGTGTGTGTGTGTGTGTGTGTGTGTGTGTGTCTGTCTGTCTGTCTGTCTGATGGGGACCCACCTGCTGCCAGTGCCTGCTCGTGATCCAGATGGTGGCAGGCAACCAGGAGGCAGCCCTGCTGCTGGGGTCTTCCTGCGGGTGCCTGCTCGCGATCCTGATGGCGGCAGGTGACGGGAGATGGCCCTGCTGCTGGGGCCTTCCCGCAGCTGCCTGCTCAGGTTCAGGAATGGTGGCAGGCAACCAGGAGGCGGTCCTGCTGCTGGGGCCTGCCTGCTGGCAGTGCTTGCCTGTTGGAGGGCAGCTTCTCACAGGTTGTCAAGGCAATACCTGCTGGGCTCACATTGCCAGGGTAACGCTGCCAGCGTCCTGCCCCACCGCTATGGGCACCACCATCTTTGTCCCAGAGTGATGGTTAATTTGCATATATTCTTTTATTAGATAAGATAGTCCCATTTGTTTATTTTCTCCTTAGTTTCCATTGTCCTAGGAGATGTATCAGTAAACATATTGCTACAAGAGATGTCTGAGATTTTGGTGCCTATGGTTTCTTTGAGGACTTTTATGGTTTCATGTCTTACATTTAAGTCTTCTGTCCATTTGAAGAAAATTGTGTGTGTGTGTGTGTGTGTGTGTGTGATGAGAACATTTTGTAAACATTTATTAGAGTCAAATTTGTTTTTTTGTTTTTTTGTTAATCCTCACCTGAGGATATTTTTCCATTGATTTTTAGGGAGAATGAAAGACAGCGAAAGACAGAGAGAAACATTGATGTGAGTGAAACACATTGATTGGTTGCCTCCTGCACAAACCCTGACCAGGGCCCCAAGTCAGGGAGGAGCCTGCAATCAATGTATGTGCCCTTGACTGAAATTGAACATGGGACACCTTGGTCCATAGGCCTACATTCTATCCACTGAGCCAAACTGGCTAGGGCAAGTCTTTTATCCATTTTGAGTTTATCCTTGTTTATGGTGTAAGGTGGTGTTTTAGTTTCCCTTTTTCCATCTACCAATCTAATCTTCCCAATACCATTTATTGAAGAGACTATCTCTGCTCTAGTGTATTCATAGTCGCTTGGGTTGATTTCTGGGTTCTCTGTTCTGTTCTGTTTATCTACATGCCTGTTCTTGTCCCAGTACCAGGCTGTTTTGCGCACAGTGGTTTTGTAGTGTAACTTGATATCTGGTATTGTGATTCCTCCAACTTTGTTCTTTTTTCTCCAGATTGCTACAGCTATTTGGGGTCTTTTTTGGTCCCATATAAATTTTTGGAGTGTTTGTTTTAGTTCTGTGAAGTATGCTGTTGGTATTTTAATAGGAATTGCATTGAATCTGTAGATTACTTTGGATGGTATGGACATTTTAATTAAGTTGATTCTACCAATCCATGAGTACGATATATTCTTCCACTTGTTTATATCTTCCTCTATCTCTTTTTTCAATGTTCTGTCATTATCTGAGTACAGGTCTTTTACCTTCTTGGTTAAGTTTATTCATATGTATCTTAATTTTTTATTACAGTGGTAAATGGGATTGTTTGTTTAATTTCTTTGAGAGATCACTATTGGTGTATAAAAATGCTATGGATTTTGGGGTGTTAATTTTGTATCCTGATACTCTTCTGAATTCATTTATTAAATCTACTAGTTTTTTGATGGAGTCCTTAGGGTTTTCATTGTATAGTATCATGTTATCTGGAAATAATGAGAGTTTTACTTTCTCCTTTCCAATTTAGATACCTTTTATTATTTCTTCTTGTCTGATCGCTATGGCCAGGACTTACAGTACTATTTTGATCAAGAGTGGTGAAAGAGGGCATCCCTGTCTTATTTCTGTTCTTAGGGAAAATGGTTTTAATTTTTGTCCATTGAGTATAATGTTGGCTAAAGGTTCATCATATGTGGCATTTATTATGTTGAAGTATGATCCCTCTATTCCCACTTTCTGAGAGTTTTTATGAAAAAAGGGTGTTGGATTTTGTCAAATGCTTTTTCTGCATCAATTGATAAGATCATGTGAGATTTTTGTCTTGCGATCTGTTTATGTGCTGTATCATGTTTATTGATTTGCCAATATTATACCAGCCTTGCATTCCCAGAATAAGTCCAACTTATTCATGGTGTATGATCTTTTTAACGTATTGTTGGATCCAATTTGGTAAAATTTTATTGAGGATTTTGGCATCTATGTTCATCAGGGATATTGGCCTGTAGTTCTCTTTGTTGTGTCTTTATCTGGTTTTTGGATTAGGGTAATGCTGGCCTCATAGAAAGAGTTTGGAAGTATTCCCCCCTCTTGAATTTTTTGGAATAGTTTGAGGAGTGTAGATGTAAGTTCTTCTTTGAATATTTGGTAAAATTCCCCTGTTTATATCTTCCTCTGGATCATTCTGGAACAGGGCTTTTGTTTGCTGGGAGGTTTTTTTATTTTATTTTATTACTGCTTCAATTTCATCAGTAGTTATTGGACTATTTAGGTTTTCTGATCGAGTTTTAGAAGGTTTTGTTTTTCTGGGAATATGTCCATTTTGTCCAGGTTGTTTCATTTGTTGGAATCAAGTAATTTACAGTATTTTTTTATGATCTTTTGTATTTCTGTGGTTTCAGTGTACCTCAGCTCTTTCATTTCTCATTTTGTTATTTGGTTCCTCTCTGTTTGCTGGTGAATCTGGCTAGTAGCTCATCAATCTTGTTTATCCTTTTGAAGAACCAGCTCTTGATTTTAATTTATTTTTTGTATTGTGTGTATGTGTTTTGTCTCTATATTGTTTATTTCTGCTTTGATCTTTATTATTTCCTTTCTTCTACTTATTCTTGGCTTTCCTGTTGCTCTCTTTCTAATTTTTTAAGTTGTAGTGTTAGGTAATTTATTACCAGTTTTTCTTGTTTGTTTGTTTTTTTTTTTTTTTGTTTTTTTTGAATAGGCCTGTAGTGCTATGAATTTTCCTCTGAGGACTGCTTTCACTGTGTCCCATAGATTTTGGGTTGTTGTGTGTTCGTTTTCATTTGTTTCCAGGATGTTTTTATTTCTTCTTTGATCTCTTTGGTAACTCATTTTTATTTGATAGCATAATATTTAGCCTGCATGTACTTGGCTGATTGAGTGTTTTTATTGTAGGTGATTTATAATTTTATGCCATTGTGCTCTGAGAAGATGCTTGATATGATTTCAGTCTTCTTAAATTTGTATAGACTTAGTTTGTGTCCTAACTTGTAGTCTATCTGAAAATATCCATGTGCACTTGAGAAGAATGTATATTGCATAGCTTTGTGGTGAAATGTTCTGAAGATATCAATTAGTTACATCTGCTGTAGAGTCTCATTTAGGATTGCTGTTTCCTTGTTTAATTTTTTGTCTAGAAGATTTATCCAGTAATATCACTGGAGTTTTAAAGTCCCCTACTTGATTGTATTGCTGTCTATCCCTTGAAATCATATATATATGTATGAATATATATAGTCCTTTATAGGAGACACACATGCGCGCGCGTGCACATATATATGTTTACTAGAGTTATATCCTCTTGTTGCATCTGGCCCTTTAGTATTATGAGGTGGCCTTCCTTTTCTCTTCTTATTGCCTTCAGTTTGAGGTCTGTTTTGTCAGATATCATTATTGCTACCCCAGCTTTTATTTCATGTCCATTTGCCTGAAAATTTTTTTCTCATCCATTTACTTTCAGTCTGTATGAGTCCTTTGTTCTGAGGTGGGTCTCTTGTAGACAGTGTATATATGAGTCATGTTTTCTTATCCAATAAGCTACCCTATGTCTTTTGATTGGAGCATTTAATCCATTTATGTTTAAAATTATTATTGACTGTTGCCATTTTTATTCTTTAGTCCTTCGTTCCTTCCTCCCTTTCTATTTATTCTTTTTACAACAGCTCCTTTAGCATTTCTTGCATTGCTAGTTTGGTACTAATAAACTCCCTTAGCCTTTTATTGTCTGCAAAGCTCCTGGTTTCACTTTCAATTTTGAATGATATCTTTGCTGAATAGAGTATTCTTGGATTCAGTCCCTTGCTTTTTATCACTTTATATACTTCATGCCATTCCCTTCTGGCCTGCTGTGTTTCTGTTGAGAAATCAATTGATAGTGTAATGGGAGATCTCTTTTAGGTAGCTTTCTCTCTTTCTCTTGCAGCCTTTACAATTCTTTCTTTGTCTTTTACATTTGCCTATTTATTTTATTATTTTTTAAAATACATTTTTATTGATTTCAGACAGGAAGAGAAAGGGAGAGAGATAGAAACATCAGTGATGAGAGAAAATCATTGATTGGCTGCCTCCTGCACTTTCTCTCCTCTAAGGATGGAGCCCAAAACCCAGGGATGTGCCCTAACCCAGACTCAAACCTGACCTCCTGGTTCATAGGTCGACGCTCAACCACTGAGTCATGCCGGCTGGGCTTATGTCTGCCAATTTAACTATGATGTGTCATGGTGTAGGTCTTTTTAGGTTCTTCTTCATTGGGACTCTCTGTGTTTCTTGGACTTTTCTTCTCCAAGTCAGGAAAGTTTTCTGTCATTATTTCTTCAAATAGGTTTTCTATTTCTTGTTCAGCTTCCTCTCCTTCTGGCAACCCTATTATGCAGATGTTGTTTCATTTCATATTATATTGTCTGAAAGGTCCCTTTGTCTCTCCTCCTGCTCTTTATTTTTTGTTCCCAGTTGCTGCTCTGCTAGGGTGTTTATTTCTACCTTGTCTTCTCACTCAATGATTCAGTGCTCTGCTTCTATTCTGTTGAAACCTTCCATTGTGTTCTTTATTGTAGCTATGTCATTCTTCATTTCCTCTTGGTTCTTACTCATATTGGTGTATTTCTCATTCAGCCCCTTATAATTCTCATTGAGTTGATGTATTTCTCATCCTAATGTTTGAGCTTCCTTATAACAATCTCTCTGAATTATTTCTCTGACAAATTACTTGCCTCTGTTTCATTTAGTTTATGAGTGATTTCCCCATTTCTTTCGTTTGCGTGTTGTTTCTTTGTCTCCTCATTTTTGCTGTTCCTTTGGATTTGTTTCTGTGTATTAGATTAAATTGCTATGCCACCCAGATTTTGTGGGTTGATCTTATATAGTAAATATTTTGGGGGACCCTGTGTCATAGTCTTTCAGGTCTCCTGGGCTGGGTGTTCTAGGGAGGCCCCCTACTTGAGATATTTTCATTCTTCTGATGTAGTTGTATCTTGAATGTTGTTGTCCCGTTCACTGATGGAGTCTTCTCTCAAGGTGTCTGATGATATTGTTCACTTCATACCATGTCATGCCATCCATTGTGGAGATGCTGACTGAACAGCACAAAATACAACAAGACAAGTTACAGCACAGAAGGAACAGAACACAAATGTACACAAGACCCCTATAACTCCAATAAAAGTGATCACCATTGAATAGGGAATTAGAAAAGAGAAAAGAGAGCAAGAATGATAGGCAAAAAAAGAAAGAAAAAAGTATGGGGAAAAAAACACAACAAAACAAATAAACCAAAAGCACAAACAAAAAAAAAAAAAACACTGAGAAAGGGGAAGAGGTGCAGAATCTGTAGATGCAGAGCTTAAATAAAGAAAATAATGTTAAAGAATTAAAGGAATAGGGGAAGGACTACAGTTTAGAATAAAGGAGGGAAAAAAGAAATAAGTAGGCAAGAAAGAAAAAAATTGAGAAAGAGTAGGAGAGCAGATAGGCCTAAATTTAGGAAGTGAAACAAGTTTAGAAATTAAGAGAAGAAAAAAAGATAAAGAGAAGAGAGAAAAGGTTAGAAAAATTAAGTAGTGATAAAACAGAAAAGAAAAATAGAAATTGAGTATGTGCAGGGAATAGGAAATTATAAATATGAGCAAAACAACAGAGGCTAGAATAATAACAAATCAGTAAATCAGGTAGATAAGGAAGATGAGTGTTAAAAAAGGGGGAAAAGTAAGGAAAGAGAAAAACTAAAAAGTTAAAAGGAGAAGAAAATGGGAGAGAAAAAGAGAAGAGGAAGAAAAGGTACAAAAAATAAAATAAAAATAAAAAATAAATAAAATTAAGTGTCATTGGCTTCAGCCAAATTTTAATGCCCCATAGGAGCTTCTTAGGACCCCACTCTTCTGTTCTGTCTGCCAATTCTGGGCTTCCTGTTAGGTATTTAGGTGCTAACTACTGTGAGGCACTGTCTTTTGGCTTTTAGCACCCTGCTTGAAGCTCCAAGCGATCTACTGGTCCACTGCTTATGTCTGTCTCCACAGACCCCTCCACCAGGAAGGTACAATCTGCCCTCTTTGCCTCACCACCAGCTGTCAATGTTAACCACTCAAGAGTCTGATTCTGACAGGGCTTAGGTGGGGTTGGTATTTTGCTTTCAGGGAATATGATGGGTGTCTTTTTCCTGTCCCAGAGTTACTCCTCCATGAGTGGCCCAAAATATTACTCTGCACTTGGTTGGACAGAGGTTCTTGTATAGAGACCAGTGGGGTCAGCTGGGACCCTGGAGTTATGAGTCTGGTTCCTAGAATATTGGGGCGAATAGCCTCTCCTTCACTGTGGTCACTGAGGTCTCTTTGAGACTGTTCAGACTGGTAAGCTTGGCCTCAGCCTTTGTTTTCTGAGTTTACTGAGAAATGGGTGTGGCAGACTGTATCACCTAGGGTGGGGTTTTTTCCCTCCAGGTAGTTCCTCCCAGGGAGAATGGCTGTTTTGTTTTGGAAAAGTACAAATAACCCAATGCAGGACTCTAGGCTACTATTTTTCCAATTATCCCTGCCAGCTACTCACCCACACCTTTCCTCAGGCACCTCAAGTCCATGCCTCTTTCCTGCACCAATGCCTCAGGTGCGTAGTTGCAAATGAAAACTCCTGTACTCTGTGTTTAGAGATTTTTAAAAAAGGCAATCAAAGTCACACTCTCTCCAGAGCCCAATGGGCTCTGGTCTGATGAGTCTAGACTCCACTGCCACCAGCAGTATGGCTACTTTCCATAGCTGCATGGATGGTACAGGTGCTGCTGATTGTGCTACCACAGGTCCAGAAGTGCCACTGGTCGGTCACCTCCGCTGGGGGTGGGGGTGTCTTCTCTGGACATACCCCCTCTCACGATCTCACCCTTCCTACCAGTCTCCAGGTTACTTCTATTTTTCCTGTGATAAGTCACCTCCTCAGCTGGACCACAGTTGGAAATTCCAGGTGAATGTTCTCCAATTTAGTTGTATTTCCATCCTGGCCCTGGGATGAGGTGCCCCACAGGTCTGCCTGTTCAGTCGCCATTTTCTCCTCCAGGGCCTATTCTTTTTTTTTTTTTTAATTTTTTTTTTATTACATAAAGTTTTACAAAGATTGGTACATATATCTCTTTTTTCCCCTGCCCTTCCGCCTGCCTCCCCTACCCCCCAGTGTTTTGTGTCCATTATTTTTGCTTAAATGCATGCACCAAAAGTCCCTTGGCTGATCTGTTACCCCCCCCACACAATGTTCCTGTCCTTGTTCCTGTAATTAGACAGTCTGTTTGATGCTGCTCTGCCTCTGTATCCATTTTTGTTCACCAGTTTATAATGGTTATTATTATCCATAGATGAGTGAGTACATGTGGTATTTTTCTTTCATTGACTGGCTTAAGCAGGGCCTATTCTTTATGAGCAATTACCTCCAAAGAGATTGCACTTTTCCCACAACATCATCTTGCATACTATGATGGGCCAGATGTGGTAAGAGTATTCAGTTCAGCGGGTGCCCAGCGCTGGAATGTCTGAGGACAGGGAGGAAAGCAGCTTGGCCTGCAGGACTGAGGGCACCTGAGGAAGGAGTCCTGGTGGCATTCAATCCCTTGATCTCAACTCAAGATAAGCATTGGGGGTGGGGGAGTGGGTGCATGAGGGTCCAGAGGCTTGGGCTGAGCACCCTCTAGGTATTTTATATAATTCCATTTTCTCTTCTTTCTTAACCTATAGATTAGACTTCTTTTGTGAACTTTTCTTAGTGGTTTATGTAGAGTTTGCAATATACATTTACAAGCAGTCCAAATCCACTTTAAAATAACATTATACTACATCATGGGTAATGTAAGTACCTTATAATATCAAAATTCCTCCCTTGCATTTATCGTATCATTGTTATAATTTTATTTTATATATATGACACATAAATATTGATACATAACTGCATACATTGTTATTTTGTTATTATTTTGAGCAAACTATTATTTTTATATTAATTAAGATTAAGAAAAATAAAAGTTTATATTTTATCTCCACTTATTCCTTCTTTTATGCTCTTGCTTGCTTTAAGTAGATATGAGTTTCTGATCTATATTATTTCCCTTTCTCTAAAGAGCTTCTTTCTTGTAAGGCAGGTCTACTGGCTACAAATTCTCTCCAGAAGAGAGAGTCTTTATTTCTCCCTGACTTTTGAATATTTCCACTGGGTATAGAACTGTAGGTTGTTGGTATTTTTCTCTTAATTCTTTAAATATTTCACTGCACTCTCTTCTTGCATGGTTTCTGACATTTTGAATATAATTCTTTGCACCTTTTATTTAAGGAGCATGGCTTATTCTAAAAAAAAATTTGATTTTGAGAGAGTGAAAAAGAGAGAAAAACATCAATGTGAGAGATAAACATCAATTGATTGCTCCTACAAGTACCCTGATTGGGGAATTAACCCACAATCTGTGTTTGTGCCCTGACCAGGAATCGAACCTGCCACCTTTGGTGCAGGGAATGACATTCCAACCAACTGAGCCATACTGGCCAGGGCTCTTTGCACCTTTATTATAAGTTTTTTCCCTCCTCTGGGTTGTTTCAGGATTATTTTATATATATATAATTTATTGTTTTTTTACAGAAGGAGAGGGAGAGGGATAGAGAGTTAGAAACATCGATGAGAGAGAAACATGATCAGCTGCCTCCTGCACATTCCCTACTGGGTGTGTGCCTGCAACCAAGGTATATGCCCTTGACCGAACTCAAACCTGGGACCCTTGAGTCTGCAGGCCAATGTTCTATCCACTGAGCCAAACAGTTGGGGCTGTTTCAGGATTCTTTTCTTTATCTTTGATTTTCTGTAATTTGAAAATGATATGCCTATATGTAGTTTATTGGTATTTATCCTGGTTGGTGTTTTCTAAGTTTCCTGGATATGTGGTTTGGTATTTACATTAATTTGGTGAATATTCTTAGTCATTATTGTTTCAAATATTTCTTCTATTAATTTCTCTTTTTTTCCTTCTGATATTTCCATTACACTTAATGTTACACCTTTTATAGCTGTCCCACTTTCCTTGGATATTCTGTTCTCTGTTTTACAGTCTTTGTTTTCTTTGCCTTTCGGTTTTCAAGGGTGTTGTTGATATATTATTTAGCTCATAGGTGCTTTCCTCAGCCATGTCCAGTTTATTATAAAACCTATCAAAGACATTCCCCATGTCTGTTACTGTGTTGTTGTTTTTTTATCTCTAGCATTTCTTTTTTTATTCTTCCTTAGGATTTACATTTCTTTGCTTACATTGCCCATCTTTCTACTTTATTCATTAGCTCTTATTGTATTAACCATAGTTATTTTGAATTTCCAACCTGATAATTTCAACATCTCTGCCATGTCTGGTCCTGATGCTTTCTCTGTCTCCTCAAATTGTGTTGTTTTTTTTTTGCCTTTTGATATGTCCCTTAATTTTTCTTTTAGGTGGACATGTTCCACTGAGTAAAAAGAACTGTGTAAATAGTCCTTTAGTAATGTAGTGGTTAGGTTTTGGGAGAATTAAAAAGTTCTGTAGTCCTATGAATATTTCTCAGTCATTTGGTGAGCCTGTGCCTCTGAACTGAGAATTTCAAAAGTGTTTCTCAGTTTTTTTCTCCTCTTTTTGGTGGTACATAATGGCTAGAGAGTTGGGTGGAGGTATTTCTTTTCCCCAGGTCAGTTAAGCTCTGATAATACCCCAGGAGGTTAGGCTCTGGTTAACTAGTTTCCCATCAGGGCAGACCTTGTTAAGATGAGCAGAGTGCTTTGGGGTATTTCAGAATAGTTTCTTTTAGCCTCTTCCTGCCAAAGCCCAAGGAAGTATTTTTATGATATTTGCATTAGGAATGTGGTTGAGCTCTTATAGGTCAGTCTAACAATATTGTGGGTCATCCTCTATGGCTATATTCCCCTAGCGTTTGTGACTCTTAGACTTTTCTATACTGAGCTTCTAGCAATCTATCAATTTTCTGTTCCAGCACTGGTTTCTTTGTCAGTTTCTGCTTGTGAATCTTTCCTGTGGTAGGTCACAACTCCTTGATTTGCCTGTCCATCTCTCCAATCTTGAGGGCAGTGGTTTACCCTATGTCTTTCCTTCTCTTATGGATCCAAGAAGGGTTCTTGATGTTTTAGTCTTTTCTGTTTTTTATTTGTTAGAATGGGGTAGTAACTTCTAAGCTCTTTACATATGGAACGTAAAGCCAAAACTGTGATTTGGTTTTTAAGCTTGGCTTCCTTACCATTATATATCAAAATTAATTTTAGACTGCAATCTATATAATAAAAACCTAAGTGACCATTACGGCAGAATGACCAGAATGACTGGTCACTATGATGTGCACTGACCACTAGGGGGCAGATGCTAAACACAGGAACTGCCCCCGGTAGTCAGTGCACTTTCACAGGAGGAGTGCTGTTCATCCAGAAGCCGGGCTCATGGCTGGGTGAGTGCAGTGGTGGTGGCAGGAACCTCTCTTGCCTCCACAGCAGCGCTAAGGAGCAGCAAGCAGGCAGGCAGTAAGGAGGGAGGGGTCCCGGACTGCAAGATGATGCAGGCCAGGCTGAGAGACCCCCCCCCCCATGTACAAATTTCATGCATAGGACCTCTAGTGGAGAATAAAACTCATTCATTTGAGTAAAAAAGGAGTGGCAACCCGAGAAACAGATTCAGGTAGCAATTTAAATTGTGTGCCATTGAGACTAAGGGGAGGCCATCTTTTATAGCAAAAGTTCCTGCCCAGCAGACAGAAAGAAAATTTGCTTTGGCAATGGGTGCACCATTCAGTGTGCAAATGATATTTTTTTGAGTTTTGTACTTGAAACCTGTATTGGTTTTGTGAACCAATGTCTCCCCAATAAATTCAATTTAAAACGTTCCCATCCAGATTCTCAATTCAGCCTGTTTTCTGTAAATGAGGTACTTAAATTGTGCAGTTTTGATTAGCCCAGGGAGGTCTCAGTCCATTGGTAGAAAGATGAAACCATGACTTCCCTGCAGTGGTTGACTCAGACGGTGTAAACAAGCAGGCATAATGTGGGAGGCCAAGTTCAGTCTGAGGTTCTTTTCAGAATACAGAGTAACCGAGAAGCTACTGTCATCAAATGACTGCTAGGCTCTTATTATTTACTAGTGGCCTGGTGCATGAAATTCATGCATGGGGGGGGGTCCCTCAGCCCAGCTTGCACCTTCTCCAATTGGGAACCCCTTGGGGAATGTCTGACTGCTGGTCAGACATCCCTGCTGGTCGGACATCCCTCTTGCAATCTGGGACTGCTGGCTTCTAACTGCTCACCTGTCTGCCTGCCTGATCGTTCCTAACTGCCTCTGCATGCCTGCCTAATTGCCCCTAAACTCTCTGCCTGCCTGATCATCCATAGCTGCCTGCCTGATCACCCCTAACTGCCCTCCCCTGCCAACCTGTTTGCCTCTAACCCCTGCTGGCCTGATCGCCCCTAACTGCCTCTGTCTCAGTCCCTATCACCATGGCTTTGTCTGGAAGGAAGTCGGGCATCTGGAAGATGGCCAGTTGACCCAGTCTAATTAGCATATTACCCTTTTATTAGTATAGATAGATTATATAGGATAGGATTGCTTAAATGGGGGGGAGCCTTTTTCAGCAGGAGAAGATGCTTTTGGCAGACAAAAACACATAATCCCTACATCTAGACTGATAGCCAGCCATATGCACTATACTGCCAAAGGGGTCATTAAAAAATTGCCGCTTTCTTACACCTTACGCCAAACAACTATTGCCTTTAAAACCCCTGCTCAGCCCCTTAGGTTCTCCTTTCATAGTTCCCCCAAATTGGGTTCTGATTGGTGGGTTTCTATGCCAGTCAGCATCAAAAGCTCTGCCTCCTAGGCAGCCATTGGCTCCTGGCACTTCACCCAGATTTGGTTCTGATTGGTGGGTTTCTATGCCAGTCAGCATCAAAAGCTCTGCCTCCTAGGCAGCCATTGACTTCTGGCACTTCAACCAGATTTGGTTCTGATTGGTCGGTTTCTATGCCAGTCAGCGCCTCCCAGCCTGTCTCTGGACCTGATCAAAGTGGCGGGGCTGATTAGCAGCCGCCACCGAAGCCTGGAGGGAAACAGGCGCAGCTTCTGGTGAAGCTGGGAGAGAAAGAGAGAGGCAACAGCTGATCAACAGCTGCCACTGAGGTTGCAGATCAGACCCTGCCTCTCTCTGCAGGCCTCTCTCTGGGCCTAATCCACAGCCCCCTTGGCAGTCAGTGCTGGGTCACCACGGCAACCAAGCACTGACCCGTTGTTAAGTCAAGCCTTTGGTCATTATGGACCCTGACTATATATAGAGATAGAATTTAGACCCTTGACCATGGAGAGTCCAACTCAAGGAGATAAATTTCTTCTTGAGGTTCACATTAAATAAATCTTTTTTTCTTGGGATTCATACTCTCACCCTGGATCAAAGTACCTTAATTTTCAGTTATTGTTTGGTAAAAGGTTTTCCTGAAGCCATTTGCACCATTCAGCTTCACAGGCTCTTCCCTGATGGATCAGTATGCATAACCCTTCTGTATCCTCAGGGATGAATGTGAACCCAGGATTGCTGTTGGCTATCTCTTTCCCCTGTGTTAAACTTCTGCTGTTTCCCCACCCCCCAACTTGTTGCTACTATTATCATGGAGCTACCAGTCCCCTCTTAATGCTCACTGGCAAGATCTCTGTTGATTTTGACAATGCCCCTTAGGCAGGAACAACTCCAGCTCTGTTCTAAATAAAGTCAGTCCCTTTAGGCAGGGATGCTGAGATCTTCCACTTCATTGCCTGCTTCTTCCCCTGGGCAGAACCTCTGTACCACCCTACTGGAGTTAGTGGCAGGAGTTTGGTATGCTTCTCTTGGAGTGACACCCCTGCTCTGAGTAGATGCTGACGAGATGGTTGTCCCTGATCTTATTGGCATACCCTCCTGGCATGGAAGCTCTGTCCAATGAGCCAGCCTGGGTAAAGGCAACCAGGGGCCTAATATTCTTAATCAGTTGCACCTGGCATAGAGCTCTTACTCCAAGGGAGAACTGGGTGGGGAAAGGAAGACCCAGCTCTTTCATTGTACCTGTCCTGAATAGCACTTCCACAGCACAGACCTGGGGAAGAAAGAGAGGCTGGCAACTCTCTCCTCCCTAGGTGAAACCATAGCCTAGGAGTCTAGGAGTTGAAGAGGGAATTCCCACCTTCTTGACAGTATTCATCTGGATTAGCGTCTATGAGATGGAGCTGTTGTGGATAGCAGCAGGTATGAATAGGAGATAACAGCTCATTAAATGCTACAGACTATCACTATTCTGAGATTTGGTTGTTGTGTTTTAAATAAATATTTTTCCATTTGCTATAGACCCTTAGGGCAATTTCCAGAGACTTTAAGTGGTCATTTATTTTAATGATTTTAACAGGAAAATGGTTGTTTCATTGGGGAAAGCATCCAATAACTCCTTATACCACCATTACAAAAGTTCCATCCTCAATTGGTAACTAAAAAAAATGAATGTAGAAGGTTTAATGTACCAAAAGAGACTTACAATGACTAGGCCAGCATTATTGTATCCTTGTTAGCAAGCTGAAAACTCAGTTTGGTAGTTCTTTTCAGAGTTTTAAAAAAGGAATATTTCAAAGTAATGTCTTTAATTCATTTCACCAAGATTTTATTGACATCCTCCCTTGAAATACCAATTTTATGGTGAATGATCTTTGTTTTGCCTTTTAAGTTTAGGTTTTGAAATCCTGAGGCTCATACTAATATATTATTTGTGGTTATCAGAATGTCCCATGGATAATGTGGTTTTGGTAATTAAAGCAGAAAACAGAAAATCAAATTTCTCTTCTTCCCAACCCCTCACTCATTTTTAATGACAATGCAGGAAATATTAGACATTAATTAACTGCTAAAGATTCTTTCAGCTACAAAATGGAACTAATAGTGCTTCACAAGGGTGTTTTGAAGCTTAATAAATATTGCTAAGCATTTATCTCTGTGAAAATCCTGTATTTGTTTTATTTTAAAAATACATTTATGTTTCATAGACTTTAAAATGTGCCATTAAGTTAGAGCTAGTATATACATGTAAGCTAGTTTAATGTAGTATATTTATAAGTATAGTCAAATAGAAAAGAGCAAGAATATAATTATAGTGTTGATTTATTTGATATATACTCTGAGAAAATTGTGGCTTTTGTAGTTAGAAAATAATGCTTATACAATTGATGTTCATGTACTGGTTGTCCAATAGACTGTTGTAGAGCAAAATAGATAAATTGGAATAAAGTATAATTATACCATGTCTTCTTAGTAATATATAATTTTGAAAATGTAATCTAAAATGAATATGTATTTTTTCTTTTTTAATGATTAGCCAAAGCTTTGATATTGGGAAGATGGATAAGAATTCTGTTGAGCCAGAAATGCTGGTAAGGATCATGTTAAATATTGCAAAAGTAGTTAGAAGAAATACAGTTTGTTATTGTTATAAAATTGTAATAGTCTATCCCCCCATTTGTGAATAGGTTATCTATTGGGCACATCATTTAATATGTCAGTGCATTAGTTTCTGTAAAATTGATATATTAATACTTGTAGGGTAGATTCTTGCATCCATGAGTTAATATGTATAAAGTGCTTAAACAGTGTTTGGATATATAACTTTTAGCTTTGATTATTGCATGTTAAAAAATTCTAGGTTTTAAAAAAATTCTAGGTTTTCCCCTAACCACCCAGATAGAATGTGCTGGTATGGAAGTTAATTTTAATGTTTAATCAAGCAAAATGTTACATGTAAACAAATCTGATATAAAACGAATTTAATCATTGCCATAGCAAAATGGAATTTATTCATTTTTTTTTATTTCAGAGAGGAGGGGAGAGGGAGAGATTTAAAACATCAATGATGAGAGAGAATCATTGATCTGCTGCCTCCTGCACACCCCACAATGGGGATAGTGCCCACAACCTGGGCATGTGCCCTGACCGGGAATTGAACCATGACCTCCTGGTTCATAGGTTGATGCTCAACTACTGAACTATGCTGGCTAGGAAAAATGGAATTTTTTTAATATCCATTTCGGCTTCTTACCATTTTAGTATATCAATCAAAATGTAACTGAATACCTATATATATGGCAATGTAATAGATGTGGAATAAAAGATAAATATAAAACATGGCCTCTACCTTTATGTTTATGTTTAAAGTATAAAATTAATACAAGTGATTTACAATGGAGTATTATTCAACTTTGAAAAGGAATGAAATCTACAGTGTAGATGAATCTTGAGGACATTATGCTAACTAAAATGAGCTATTTCACAAAAAGACAAATACTGTATTCTTAGATAAAGTAACTTGAATAGTCAAATTCATAGAGATAGAAAGTAGAATGATGTCTACAGGGGTTTGTAAGGAGGGGAACATGGAAGCTATTGTTTAATAGGTACAGAGCTTCAATTTTATGTGGTTAAAGGAGTTCTGGACATGTATAGTGGTGATGGTTGCACAACAATGTGAATGTACTTAATACTGTAACCAGACAAAGAATAGGTCTGTGCTACCTGTAACTACTCGAGCCAATTAAGCAGAGATATGGTTGAATCATATATGAGTGTTTATTCCAATACTGCCAGCAGTATGGGAGAGCAGCAGGTCATTTACAAAAATCTGCTCTGCACACTATGATAAGCCAGCTGCTTTTATTGGGTAAAAAGGACAAAGATTACATGGGGAAATAGCCAAAGGGTATGCCAAATGGGTAGTTAATAGGTAAGCAGAAGGCTGGGGATCTTCAAAGGGCTAGTGATATGCAAGGGCTGGGGTCTTCAAAGGACTGTCATTTCTGGTTTCTGCAACAAAGTTGTTAATCTTTCCATGATAATAGGCAGCTCCAAATGTAGAGGGTGGGCTGCATTTCCAGGTGAGCTCCCAAGTCCTGTGTGTATAACTGCCAGCCAGGTTATGGAATGTACCTTCTCTAATCAGAATAAAACAATCACAGTTAACAGAGAATGATTAATATTTCTTAAAATTATAACTGGTTCCCCGAATTTTATTTCTGCCCCTATCAATACTACTGAAACATTCACTTAAAAATGGTTAACAAGATCAGTTTTAGTTATGTGTATTTTATCACAATTAAAAATAAAAAATATATTGTGATAGTATGACAGAATGGGTTATTATATAGCAATGAGAAAAAATGAACGATAAGAATTGAAATAATATGGATGTTCTGATATATAATGTTGAATAAATGAAGCAAGATATAAAGTAGTACATACTGTAAGATTCCATAAATGTAAATGCCAAAAGCAGGTAGAATTAATACATAGTGTTGGAAAGTCAGGTAATTGGTTACCCTTGTTTGGAATAGTGTCTAGAAAGAGGTATGAAGTGAGCCTTTTGATGCTAATGTTTTGTTTCTTTTTAAAAAAGTTATCTTTATTGTTAAAAGTATTACAGGTATCCCCCTTGTCCCCATTGACCCCTTCTAACCCTCCCTCGCCTCCTCCCCAGGCCTTCACCACACTATTGTGTGTGTCCTTGGGTTATGCATATATGCATATAAGTTCTTTGGTTAATTTCTTCCTCCCACCCATTCATCCCCCACTTCCCTCTGAGATTTGACAGTCTTTTCAGTTTCCTTCCTTCCTTCCTTCCTTCCTTCCTTCCTTCCTTCCTTCCTTCCTTCCTTCCTTCCTTCCTTCCTTATTCCTCACTTGAGGATATTTTTCCACTGATTTTTTTTATATTCAAAGATGCTTCCTTTTTTAATTTTTTTATTGATTAAGTTATTACATATGTGTCCTTATCCTCACATTACTCTCCATTCCCCCTCACTCATGTCCTCACCTCCCTGTTGTCTGTGTCCATTGATTAGGCCTATATGCTTGCATATAAGTCCTTTGGTTGTTCTCTCCCCCTTACCCCCATCCTCCCTTACCTTCCCTCTGAGGTTTGACAGTCTAATCGATGCTTCTCTGTCTCTGGTTCTGTTTTTGTTCATCAGTTTATGTTGTTCATTACATTCCATTGATTTTTTAGGGAGAGTGGGAGAGAGAGGGAAAGACAGAGAGAAACATCAAGGTGAGAGAAACACATCGATTGGTTGCCTCCTGCATGCACCCCAAACAAGGCCTGAGTTGGGGAGGAGTCTGTAACCGAGGTATGTGCTCTTGACCAGAATCAAACCCAGGATCCTCTGGTCCACAGGCCGACGCTCTATCCACTGAGCGAAACTGGCTAGGGCTTTGTTTCTTTTTTTATTATTAAATCTTTATTTTTCAGATTATTACAGTTGTTCCTCTTTTTCCCCCTATAGCTCTCTTCCACCCGGATCCCACTCCATCCAGATCCCACCCCACCCTCTGCCCTTACCCCCCCACACACACTATCCTATTCCATAGGTGTATGATTTTTGTCCAGTCTCTTCCCACACCCTTTTACCCCTGAGAATTGTCAGTCCACTCCCTTTCTATGCCCTTGATTCTATTATATTCACCAGTTTATTCTGTTTATCAGATTTTTTTATTCACTTGATTTTTAGATTCACTTGTTGATAGATATGAATTTGCTGTCACTTCGTTGTTCATAATTTTTATCTTTACCTTTTTCTTCCTCTTTTTATTTTTTTAAAATATATTTTTATTGATTTTTTTACAAAGAGGAAGGGAGAGGTATAGAGAGTTAGAAACATTGAGGAGAGAGACACATCGATCAGCTGCCTCCTGCACACCCCCAACTGGGGATGTGCCCGCAACCAAGGTACATGCCCTTGACTGGAATCGAACCTGGGACCTTTCAGTCCACAGGCTGACACTCTGTCCACTGAGCCAAACTGGTCATGGCTCTTCCTCTTTTTAAAGAATACCTTTCAACATTTCATATAATACTGGTTTGGTGGTGATGAACACCTTTGGCTTTTTCTTCTCGGTGAAGCTCTTTATCTGACCTTCAATTCTGAATGATAGCTTTGCTGGGTAGAGTAATCTCGGTTGCAAGTTCTTGCTATTCATCACTTTGAATATTTCTCACTATTGCCTTCTGGCCTGCATTGTTTCTGTTGAGAAATCAGCTGACAATCGTATGGGTACTCCCTTGTAGGTAACTAATTGTTTTATCTTGCTGCTTTTAAGATTCTTTCTTTGTGTTTTGCTCTTGGCATTTTAATTATGATGTATCTTGGTGTGGTCCTCTTTGGATTCCTCTTGTTTGGGATCCTCTGTGCTTCTGGACTTGGAAGTCTATTTCTTTCACCAGGTAGGGGCAGTTTTCTGTCATTATTTCTTCAAATAGGTTTTCAATATCTTGCCTCTCTCTTCTGGCACCCTGATAATTCGGATGTTGGTACACTTGAAGTTGTCCCAGAGGCTCCTTACATTATCTTCATATTTTTGGATTCTTTTTGTGTTTTGCTTTTCTGGTTGGGTGTTTTTTGATTCTTCATATTTCAAATCTTTGACTTCATTCTTGTGGTCCTCTAGTCTGCTGTTGTATCTCTGTATAATATTCTTTATTTCAGTCAGTGTATGCTTAATTTCTAGTTGGTTCTTTTTCATATCCTTGAGGCTCTCACTAGATTTATCGAGGGTCTCACTAAATTTATTGGTGGTTTCTAGAAAATTCGTGACAAACCTTATAGCCGTGATTTTGAACTCTATATCCAGTAGTTTGCTTTCTTCCATTTCTGTCATTTGTGACCTGTTTCTTTGTCTCCACATTTTGGCTGCTTCCCTGTGTTGATAGAGTGGCTTTCTGTGCTAGGTGTCCTATAGGTCCCAGTGGCTCAGCCTCCCCAATTACCTGAGGTGGACACTCTTGGTGCACCCCTTTGGGGGCTCTCTGCATGGTTTTGTTGTAGTTAACCCTTGATTATTGTTGGTATCATTGGGAGGAATTGACCTCCAGGCCAATTGGCTATAAGAATCAGCTATGTCTAGGTGGGAGAACTTCTGTGCTGAAGATACCCTTATGGGGCAAGACTTGCTTCAGTGGGGCTTTGGTGCTTACTGAGTCTGCCCTTGAGTGTGTCCCTTATGGATCTGAGGAGTTGTAATCTGGATAGTCCCACTCTGACCACTGGGTACACTGGCTCTTGGATCTCTAAGGAGGTGCTAATTTAGCTTCTGCCTGAGGCTACCCAGCAGGCACTATGGAGAGATCTGCAGATTTCTCTTCTTTGTTTAGAGTTTGGAGGTGCCCAGATGAGGCCCAGCTGTGAAGCAATGCAAGCTTCTGTTGGGCCTTAGGCCTTCTTTTGGATGTTCTGGGTCTCTCTGACCCAGCTGCCGTTTGTTAGGTAATTTTAGTTTGCAAAGGGCCAGACTATTCATATGCAAAAGCCTCTGTTTGGGGCGGGGTCTTAGGGAATCAACAAGACAAAGCAAATAGCTATGGCTGATTCTCAGCCCTGCCCTAAGAGGCCCCGGGTCTCAGTGTCCTATGGTAATCACTCCAAGCACCTCTTGAGAGAAAGCCGCCCTTGAGTTCCTCCCAATGCCAGACAGTCCAGTTTCTCCCCGTATGAGTCTGAGTCCCCAGACACTCACCTGAAACTGGAGTTCAAAGTAGTCAGGAGCTTGTGTCTCCCTCCTGATTGAAAAAGACAACCGCATCCTCAGTTGCCAGCCCTTTCCTCGCATGCCTCTGTACCTCTGCACTTTACTTCCGCACCTCCTTAGAGTATCAGTGTGCTTTTCTCTTTCCTTGTAGTTATAGAATTTCCACTCAGCCAGCCTTCCTGTGGTTCTGGATGATGTCTGTTTTGTCTTTTAGTTGTAGTTTTGAAGGGGTTGTGCGAGGCAGCAATTTCAGGTGTTTACCTATGCTGCCATCTTGGTTTCTCTCCTGTTTCTTTTTTTTTATTGTTGATAATATTATAGGTGTCTCCCATTTTCTTCCCCTTTGCCCCCCTCCACCCAGCCCTCTTTCATCATTGTTGTCTGTGTCCATGGACTATGCATATATACACATATGTTATTTGGTTAATCTCTTCCTACCTCCCTCCCCACTGAGATGTTTCAGGGTGTTCCATGCTTTTGATAACTGTGTTGTTAACATACATGTGGTTAGTTTATGAAAATTTATATATTTGAGATTTTGAACTTTTTTGTATTTTATGCTTCAATTAAAATTTCGAAAAAACCTGAGTATTAGTGAAACAATTTGGGAAAACGAAGTCATAATACTGACCTGAAGTTTGTACACAGGCATGCAGAAAGAGGAATATCAGGGTTGACTGGAGTAGTTGAAGAAGTCTTGTGGTAGGAAGTCCTTGAAAAGTAGGTGGGGTCCATACAGTTAAAATGGAGGGAGAAGAGAGTACCAGGTAAGATGTCTGGAGGATTAAATGAGGAAGGAAGACAGGATTTAATTGAGACTGAAATGTAATATGTATATTGTAAAGTAATATTATAAAGTAGTTTTCCTTCCTTTATTTTTGGTTTTAATATTTTTAAAATTAAAGTATAGTTGGTGAAGTAGTTTTTTTTCATGCTAAGTACTTTATTAAGGTTTAATTTATGTAGAATAATTTGTACAATAATTATACAAATCTTAAGTATACAGTCTGATGAATTTTAATATATCTGTATAGTCTAGTTACCACCACACAGATCAAGTTACAGAAATTTCTATCACCCTCAAAAGTTCTCTCAGTCCCTTTCCAGTTAATAGTCATTCCAACCCCCAGGATAAAAGCACTATTCTGACTTCTATTGCTATAGATTATTTTCAGCTTTATTTGAACTTTGTATAAATGGAATCATACAGTATGTACTGTTTTATGTCTGCCTTCTTTTGCTTAACATAGTTTTGAGATTCATTTATTTGTTATATTTTTCTGATTATTTGACCCTTTTGCCATATTTATTTCATAAAAGTCCTCTGGGAGAGTTTATAAGTTGAGAGTTGTTTTACAATAATAATAATATTAAGTACATAATATATATCTTACTTGATCATATTGGTTTTTGAATTTAAAATCTCAAATACATAACACCCTAAATGTCATTTCTCTAATTTCACAGACCCTTAATGTGTTTAACATATATTTTTTTAAATGTTAGAAGATCACCTTTTTTTTGGTCCTACTGTCCTTATTATACTTAGGGGCAGATTATTCATTGGAATAGGGATCATTTTTTCAAAATGTGAACCTGTAGTTAATATGTTCACACTGAATAAAGTTACTCCCCTTATCAATGCAGACCTGGCTGGAGAAACTTACTTAATTCAGCAATACATTATTCATTTTAAAATTTAGCTCATTTGGGAGAAATTTTCTCTCTAGGAGAGTATATCTGTTCTTACTGAAATGGTGGTATGTGTGCCTTGGTCCAATTGGTTAATCCCAAATAAGCTGTAAAGTCTGAGAAAGGAATTATGTTTTCCTATTTATCTCTTTTTTAAAAAATGTTATTGACTTTAGAGAGAGGGGAGAGAAACATCAATTGGCTGGCTGCCTCTTGCATGCCACCTGCTGGGGATTGAGCCTGAAACTCAGGCATGTGCCTTGAGCAGGAATTAAACCAGTGACCTCTTTGTGCATGGGTCGATGCTCAACCACTGGGCCACACTGGCCAGACTATTTATCTCTTTTGATGGAGGTTTAATACAGTGCAGTAGGTGGTAAGCTGATTAAATTAAATATTGCTATGACCTAGCCTTAGTTTCTTTTATTTATAAAATGGGGGTGATAAAGTACTTTAATTCTAAAACATTATTCAGAAGTTAATTATATTAACACAATTTTATTAAATTAAAGTCAACTAATACTATAAAATTCTTACACTTAAGGAAATAATGACTTACATTTGAGAAGATTCCTGTCACTGTGTAAGTGCTAATCAGATGTTGTATTGCAATTCAATCCTCAACTATGTGCTTTTTTTCTATTTGTAATTATAGGCTAAAGTTCTACGGTTACTAGCCACTGTTTATTTGGATTGGGATGATAGAGAATATTATGATAAAGCTCTCAGTGCTGTAAACCTAGCAAACAAGGTATGAAGTTTTTACTTTTGAATATTAGGTTAATTTTTTTAAGCTTTGATTCACATTTTGAAATCTAGTTTAGACACTTGCTTTCATATCCCTAGAGTTTTTTAAACAACAGATTATAACAATCTTTTTTTTACAGCACAGAAAGGAAAAATAAAATATACCCCATCGACAGCAAATGTTTTTGAAAAAGAATTCTTTTGTATGAAACAGAAATACTTCTCTCTTTGCTGTGAGTTTTTAGAGTAAAGAAGGAATGGTGATAAGATAGGCAGATGATGGATTTTAGTTTAAAAATCAATACTCTGAGAGTGACAGCAGGCAAGGAAGAAAGAAAGGAGGAAACGGCAGTTGAATAAGCCAACCCACAGTGTGGGCCACCACTGTGCATCCAGTTAAATACAGTATTTCATTTATTCATTCAACAAGTAAATTTTGAGTAACCCCTGTGCCCTGAGCTGAGTGTTGGGGAGGATTGATGAGGAAAATCAGACTTGGTGGTAGGGGGACAATGAGTGATTAACATATCTATCGCAGGGGGTTGTTGGAGCAGCACAAGTGTTTGGGAGGAGTAGGCAAAGAAGACTTCCTGGATGGTTGCTGACAATGACTTGGAGTAGAGGGAGGTGGGCAGGCTGCTCATGTGGTGTCCAGGCAGAGGGAACAGCATGTACAAAGACTTAGCAAGAAAGATCATCACAGGCAATCAGGGAATTGAAACAAGTTCCCCTCAGGCCACCAAAGTTTATTCAGACAAGAAAAATCAAAATCAGAGTACACAGATATAAGGTGAGTAAATTGGATTAGCAGTACCATTATACAGTAGTCTGCCAGTCTCTTCCCATGGGAAAGAGAAGGCACTGGCAGCCTTTATATAGAGAGGCTGTAGGAGAAAGCCTGAGGAGCTGCTGTGGACAAGCTCAGCTTCCTTGTTGGCACAGTCATTTTGGAGAGGAGAGACTCTAGACTTGGTCAGATAGGTCTTGCAGTCATGGGGGTGGGTTGATGGTCTCTACCTTCCATGGAATCCTTTACACCTGCTGTGCCCTCTGCTTGGAATTCTCACCCCCTGAGTCTGCATGATCCTCATTCTCTCCCCGCCAGTCTCACCCTTCAGAATGCAGTTCTGGCTACACTTGCTCAGGGATGTCTCATCTGACCAACACCCACCCTGAAATACATCAACTCATGGATGGTGTATGCACCAGAGACTTCCACCTTATGATTTTATATCTACTTGGTGTGGATTTAAAAAAATGAGTATCTCTCCTGGTAGATTGTAAGCTCTATGAAGGCAGCAACCAAGGGTGGTTTTGTCCATTCCTACATCCCCAGTACCTAGCATTGTGCGCGGCACATAATAGGAGCTCAATAAATATTAAGAGCTAGACCATATCAGACAATATTAACTCATCTGGGACCTATAGAATGGCAATTTCTTATGATTTGTCTTAATATTAATTGAATGAATGAATGAATTTGAGTTTTTCTGAATACTATGTACTGTAGCATGGGGTCAGTACAAGGAGAGTCCACCTTGGGCCTGTTCAAAGAGCAGGCTTTTCCTGAAATTATAAGGATCTGAGTATTTGGTCATGGTTTAGACTTGATCAGCAATTCTCACACTTCCATGTGCAGTGGGAGCCCATAGGGATCTTGTTAATGTGAATATTCTGATTCAGTAGGCCTAGAGTGAGGCTTGAGATTCTACATTTGTAGCAGGTCCCCAGGTGAAGCCTATTAGAAGGCAGCCAGAGGGAGGGAGGCCAAAACGCAGACTTGGAGCCAGTAGGGTGAAGGTCCTCTGTGCCTCACCAAGGAGCTCCCACCAAGGTTCCTTCTTTTCTTTCTAAGCCAATATGAAATTCAGAAATTCATTTGCAAAGAGATGGGACTTCAGGTCATTTCCATAGTATCTGGAAAAAAAGTTGAGCAGCTGTCACATATAAATGAAAACTTTCCAGATCACTGAAACTTAGCCCTCCATGTTCCCCAAGCTGTCTTTCCTTTCATTGTTATTGGTGTAAATGTTTCAAATTAATGTTATTAAACACGATCTTGCTTTCTTAAACAAAGTAAAGTGGACAGAATCTGAAAAACAACAACCCAACACCAGTGGTTTTCTTTCACCTCATGCTTATATGTGCATGCATACATACATGCATATGTACTCACATGCATATATACCTATATACTCCTCAACAGGAAACATTGATAGGCTGATGAACAGTTAAAAAGGTATTCAATTAGGATAAATATGTTTTTTAATAAGGGAATTAAATATACTGATACATTTTAGAAAGAGTTTTATTCAATAAGAATAGAAGCATGAAAATAAATAGTTCAGTTAACCAAAGTACTAAATTTCCCAAACACACCATGTACTCGAATTTACATGTTCGTGAACTTTATGTCATATAGATGGTGTTATTTAATGCTGAAAACCTTTTTTTAAATATTAAAGTTTTCAAAATTTAAAAATATTATTAGACATGAAAATTTTCACAAGTTTTTTTTTTTAATTTGCTAAGATTCAAGTTTGAGTAAAAAACAGGAACCAAGAGAACTGAGGAGATTTTATATTGGCTATATGCTTTCTTGCTAGCATGTCTCTTTGTTCCCTGGATGCAGAAGTTGCAGTTTTCTTTTTTTTAAAATATATTTTTATTGATTTCAGAGAGGAAGGGAGAGGGAGAGAGAGATAGAAGCATCAATGGTGAGAGAGAATGATTGATCGGCTGCCTCCTGCACGCCCCCAATTGGGGATTGATTGGGCAACATGGACATGTGCCCTTGACCAGAATTGAACCTGGGACACTTTAGTCTGCAGGCCAATGCTCTATCCATTGAGCCAAACTGACTAGGGCAGAAGTTGCAGTTTTCATAGTGACAATCATTCACCTGCATTGCTCCTAACATAACACATAATGAACTTTTTAGCATTTTTTTCTTCCAGTATAGTCATGCACTGCTGAATGACAGGGATACATTCTGAAAAATAGATAAGCAGTTTCATTGTACAAACTTCATAGAGTGCACTTCCAAATATCTAGATGGTATAGCATACTACAGACCTAGGCTGTATGGTATAGCCTATTGCACCTAGGCTACAAACCTGTATATCCTGTTACTGTATGATTCCATAGTGTAGGCAACACATGGTAAATATTTGTATATCTAAAATAGAGAAGGTATAGTAAAATACAGTATCCTCCTATATAATAAAGAGCTAAGATGCAAATGGTCATCACACCCTCATGCCATAATACTGTAACAGCTCAGACACTCAACACTGAGGAGAGAGGAATGGAGACCATCTAGGCTGCAGCCTGGGAGAGGGACACCAGCGCCTGTGGCTGCAGCAGCAGCCCAGGCGAAGCCACTGCCCACAGTCCCCTGCAGCTGTGGCTGGCCTGGGCAAAGCCAGCCCGGGTCCTGGGTGCCTGCAGCTGGCCAGAGGGAGGGAAGCATGGGTCCCGGGTTCCTGTGATCAGCCAGAGGAGGGAATTCTGGGTCCTGGGTGTGGGGCAAGGCATAGGCGGTTAGGGGCGATCAGGCTAGCAGGGGAGCAGTTAAGGGTGATTAGGCCAGTAGGGGAGCAGTTAGGTGCGATCAGGCAGGCAGAGGTGGTTAGGGGCAATCAGGCAGGCAGGCAGGCAGAGGGGTTAGGGGTGATCAGGCAGGCAGGCAGGCAAGCAGTTAGGAGCCAATGGTCCCAGATTGCTAGAGGCAGTCTGACATCTGCTGAGGGGTCCTGGATTGGAGAGGGTGCGGGCTGAGCTGAGGGATAACCCTACCCCTGCATGAATTTCGTGCACCAGGCATCTAGTGAAGATATAAAATGGTACACCTGTATGGGGTACTCAGCATGCTTGTAGGAGTGGAAATTGCTCTGTGTGAGTCAGTGAGTGAGTGGTGAGTGAATGTGAAGGCCTAGGACATTACGCCTCTATAGACTTATAAATATTATACACTTAGGCTACACTAAATTTATAAAACAATGCAAGATTAAGTGAGGTCAAAGAGAAAATGATACAATCAAAAGATGTGGTAAACATGAGATGTGCAAGACTGCCAACGTAACAATACTATTTTACAGCAAACTTTTTTTATAAGCAGGAAGAGTACACTCTAAAATAATGGTAAATAGTATAGTTAATATATAAACCAGTAACATAGTTACACATCATTATCAAGAATTATGTACCGTACATAGTTGTATTTGTAGCACAGTAGGTTGTTTAGACCAGCATCACCACAAACATGTGAGGAATGCATTACACTATGAACTTAAGAAGGCTGCAATAAGAATTTACCACTTCATTATAATCTTACTAGAGGCACTGTGCATGAAAATCTGTGCACTGCGGGGGGGGGGGGGTTCCCTCAGCCTGTCCTGTGCCCTCTCACAGTCCAGGAGTCCTCAGGGGATGCCCTACTGATGGCTTAGGCCCCCTCTGTGGGAGGCGACTGGGCTGGCCAATCAGGGGACAGCACCACCCCCATCATTCAGCTGCTGCCACCACCTGGCCTTGCTCTACAGGATGTGAGGACAGGGGATCAGGGGACAGTGTCACCCCCATCACCCTGCTGTTGCTGCCCGGCCTCCCTCTACTGGGGGTGACTGTACAGGCCAATTGGGCCAGTGCCAGCTACCCCCATTGCCTCTCTGCCACTGCTGGTTGATGCCCTTCCCCCATTGCCATTCCGTCCCTCGGCCTGCTGGCACAGCCTTGGCTGACCTGGTGCCGCCTGCTTGTCAGCCCCACCCCCCACCGACTGGTTGTTCCGCCGTTCAGTCAATTTGCATATTACGCTTTTATTATATAGGATGGGATCACAATTGTATATGGGGCTCCCTCATTGAAACATTGTTATGTAGTACATGACTATATAGGATAAGGTATTGCATATGCGTGTTATATCTCTTCAGTCTTTTATATTCTGCAACATTTCCACAGGCTTTCTTTGACATTTTAGAAGAATACAATAGCTCCCCACCTTGTTTTAACAAAAAGTTCTTAATTTGAGGTTTATCTGATGTTTCCTCCTGATTGGATTCAGTTTATGCATTCCTGTCTTGAATACTACATGAGTGATGTGCCCCTTCCAAAGGCATAACATTTGGAGGTACATAATGTCCATTGGTGATGTTAAGATTGATCATCTGGTCAAAGGTGTTGCCCAGTTTCTATACTGCTTATTTCCTAATTTTCCTTTGCAACTAATAAACAATTAGTGAAGAGACTTAAAAATTACCCTGCTTATCATTAAAGTTTCTTTTTAGAGTTAGTCTTCTTACCTCAACCAATCTTACTTGTGATGGTTGGCAAATGATTGTTTTTTAATTTTGCCAACAAAACTTTATTTCTGCAGGCTGAAACAGCTCTGTATAATTTTCATGCCCTCACAGTTTATATAATTGTTCTTTTGATGTTTTTAGCCATTTAAAAATGTGAAACCATGTCAGTGCAGGGACCATATAAAAACAAATGATGAGCCCTAGCTGGTGTGGCTCAGTTGGTTGGGTATCGTCCACTATACTAGGAGATTGCTGGTTGGATTGCTGGCCAAATAATTATGTTTTAAAATTACACACACACACACACACACACACACACACACACACACACATATATTGAGTCAATTTTTGTTGATTTAGGGAGGAAGGGAGAAAGAGAGGTAGAAATTTCAGTGATGAGAAAGAGTTATTGATCGTCTGTCTCCCACATGCCCCACACTGGGGGTTGAACCTGCAATGTGGGCATGTGCCCTGACCAGAAAGAAAAACTGTGACCTACTGGTTCATAGATCAATGCTCAAGCACTGAGTTATGCCGGCCGGGCCAAATGATTGTTTTTTAAAATTTAGTATTCTATCCATCTTTACCAGTTGGCACTCAGAATTCTACTATAAGCAAGAGCTCTCCCTGGTCTGATTTGTTTAACATTTATATATTTATTTACTTATGCCCTTATTTATTATCAGTATGGATTTGTGTATTATTTTTTCACTGCTTTAAAATTTATTACTCTTTTTAAAATTTTATTTTTCAATTATAGTTTACATTCAACATTATTGTTTTATTTTTATTTCTTAAATATTTCTTTATTGCTTAAAGTATGTCCCCTTTTCTGCCCCATTTACCCCCTGTACTCCCCCCCGCCCCCTACCCCAGGCCCTCACATCCCCATGGTCTTTGTCCATGGGCTATGCATATATGCATACAAGGTCCTTGGTGATTACCTCCCACGAACCACACTCCCCCGTCTTCTCTCTGAGATTCCTCACTCTCTGCTATGCTGCCATATCTCTGGATCCATTCCATTCATCAGTTTATTTTGTTACTTAGATTCCACATATGAATTAGATCATGTGATACTTATCTTCTTCTGACTAACTTACTTGATTTAGCATGATACTCTCCAGGTTCCTCCATGCTGTCTCAAAGGGTAAGAGATTCTTCTTTTTTACAGCAACATAGTATTACATTGTGTAGATGTACCACAGCTTTCTTATCAGTAATCTACTGATGGACACTTGGGCTGTACTCAGATCTTAGCTATTGTAAATTGTGCTGCTGTGATTGATGTTTCGGGTTTCTTAGGATATATTTCTAGAAGTGGGATCGCTGGGTCAAATAGCAGTCCCATATTTAATTTTTTTGAGGAACCTCCATGCTGTATGAGTCTGTATTCACAACAGCAGTGTACTAGGGTTCCTTGTTCTCCACATCCTCACCAACACTTGCAATTTGTTGATTTGTTGATGGTAGCCATTCTGACAGGGGTGGGGAGATACGTCATTATAATTTGCATCTCTCTGGTATCAGTGACTTGGGGCAATTTTTGATATGTCTCTTGGCCATCTCTATGTCCACTTTGGAGAAGTGTCTATTTAGGTCCTTTGACCATGTTTTAATTGCATTGTTTGTCTTCCTTTTGTTAAGTTTTATGAATTTCTTTTTTAAAAATTTTTGCT
>PVJC01010883.1:0-42756 GCA_004026665.1 Murina feae | reverse complement strand
GATGCGGCTGGGGGCAGGTCCCCAGTGGCGACACACACACACACACACACACACACACACACACACAGAAGGCGCCTGGCAGACTGGGGCCATCATAGGACATCCACTGAGGGGTCCCAGACTGTGAGAGGGCACAGGCCGGGCTGAGGGACTCCCTCCACCCCGAGTGCACAAATTTTTGTGCACCGGGCCCCTAGTTTCATATAATACTGGTTAGGTGGTGATGAACTCTTTTAGCTTTTTCTTGTCTGTGAAGCTCTTTATCCGACCCTCAATTCTGAACGATAGTTTTGCTGGGTAAAGTAATTTTGGCTGTAGGTTCAACCCACATCCTTTTTAATGGTGCTTTTCAATGGTCTGATTAGGCAGCTTTGAGCCACATGCTATTACAAAAGCATTTATGTGTCCAGGAGCAAGGAATATGCTACAGGCCACGTTTACTTCATGTGACTACTGTAAGTGGAGACCGCTGGGACCCTGAAAAGATCCCATCAGGTTTACTTTAGCCTTCCTTCATCTCTCCGTCTTTCCTGCTATTGCCTTGCAGCTGCAATCTTCATAGCAGTGCCCTGGGATGTCCTGGCCATAAGGAGAGGGAGAGAGAGAAAGACATTCATTGGGGAAGCCAGATGTCTGAGAGTCTGTATCAGTCCCAGGGCAGCCCATTGCCACAAGGTGAAAGAAACTTTAATGCTCCATAGCTCTCTCTGGCATCAGACTGATGTTGGAACTTCACCTGAAATCATACATATGTATGATTTCCTTCCCTTTCCTATCTTGCTTCTCCCACTTTCTTAAAGATTTATTTGGGAAAGCACTTCCTTAAGGAATCACTTGCACTCAGATTCATGGCCTAGGATGGGCTTCTAAGAGATCCTGACTTAGGAAAATATCCTTGAATGCAAATGTCCAAAGTGATATAGAATCAGAGTCAGAAAAGGAGGGTACCCAGGGAGAATCCACACACAATGAGTGACCAGGTGGGAAATCAAGGTCAGTATTTTAAAACAATTAGGATTAATTGTATGAGTCACATCAAAATCAATGTAAGTTTACTCCTTTTATTATTTCTTTCAATTCTTTTTTTAGGAGCAAATATTTTTCTCTATGAACTGTGCAGTAACAATGCTCACTCATTGTTAATGCAGTTCTGTCCTCTGTTTTGATGTTTTGACTTCGGTTGGCTGATTCAGAATCCAGATTATTTGGAGGCACTCCTGAGCACAGTTCTCTTCTATTGATTTTGGAGTGATGTAGTGTGAGCAAACTGTGTCCCATCATGGCTTGCCCATCCCTTGTCTTTTTTCCATCTGAACCAGAGGCAGCTCCTGAAATTAATGTGTTTTCTGTAGATCACATGCTTTAAGGAGATAGATGAACCATCCTGATTCATTCCCTTTGCCAACTTAATTTCACTCCAAATCTTACGTTACTGGAATGATGGGGTAGTATATTTCTCCTATTTAAATAATGTTTATCTTTCAGTGTCTATGTTGTTTTAAAGAAAATAGCATTTGGTTTATAAACATGTGTTTTAAAAAATGTTCTAATATGCACCTGTTTTCCCTCAGTCAGCGTATGGTTCCTCTTAAGTTCATTAAGTTGCCAACTATCTGACCATTTATTTCTGTATATGCATTATGTTCTATGCAATTCTGAAAAGGCTTTGGGGCAAAGATAAACAAACGAACAAGCCTATAATCCATGTTTAGAAATGTCAAAGCTTTCAGCTCCATATCTAAATTTTAAAACGTTATTCACACAGTTAACACGTCTTATCACTGTTACCACATCTGACTTCTACCTGAGTTATTTCAGCATTTACAAACTCTACTGAATAACAGGAATCAAAATCCATTTACAGGGGCTCAACTATTCAGTTTGAAGTGCTACTTTCTCCCTGAAACTAGCCTGAACCTGCTTTGTTCTTTTCTTGAAGGTTTCATTTATTGTAATACTAGTGGCCTTCCCAGTGCATGAGATTTGTGCACATTAAAAGGGGATTAGTTAGAGGAAATATTTTAATATTGCTATTTGCCCTTTCTCTATAATAGATGTGTCAGAGATGAAAGAAAATTAGTAAAATGTATAGAAAATCTTCCTGTCTGAGTCTGAGGCACGCTGTGGGACCCAGAGTCAAGTCCCCACTCACCTGTGGTGCCTCAAAATTGCGTGAGACCCAGACCAAGCCAGTTTCACCCACACTGGGTGAGATCCAGACCTGGCCAGCCCCACCTTGTTAAACCCTGCCAGGTGGGGGATGTGGCCTGAGATTCCCCCATCAAGCCCTGCCAGGTGGGGAGCATGACCTGAGGTCCCCTGTCAAGCCCTGCTGGGTGAGGGGCACAGCCTCAGGTCCTTGCTGATTGCTCGTTAAGGGTCATTATGGGAAGTTGGCCTCCGCTGTGGGTGCTACCATCTTTGTGATGGTGTGATGGTCAATTTGCATATCCCCTCTTTATTAGATAAGATAGAGTGGTATATGGCTCATCTTTACCCACTACTTAGCACATTCTCATATGTATGATTGTACTCTGTTCATGTAGCTTGAATTAGTGCTTCACGAATTACACTTCATGAACCATCTGCTAACTTTTGAGGGGGCACCATCTGATTTTAAAATAATTGTGCATAGGTGTTGTGGCCCTCATATTAGGGGAAGTCTTTAAAGTTTACAAAGCAACTTCGCATGTTTTCCCTTTATTAAATCCTCACCACAAAACAAAGGCAGGTATAATTTTCACCGTCTAAGTGCAGGAGTTGAGATTCTTAACCTAGAAAAGGTTAAACAACTGTTTCAAGGCCACACACAGCTGGTGAAGTTTGAATTAAACCTGCACCTTCTGACTCTGTACCACAATTGTCTCCTTATTCTTGGATTGGCAACCTGGCATTAACTCATATTCCTACCTTTTCCTGTAACTTTGTTTGCTCCTGAGACAGATGTAAAAACTGTGTATTATTTAATTCCTTCTTTTTAATCAGGGGATTGCCTGATTCCTTATTGTTTTCTCTTAAATTCACTACTGACCTCTTTTTTTTCTCATTTCTGTAACCCAATATATATATTTTTTCTTTTACTTTTCTTTGAAAAATTTGGTTCCAATTTGCTTTCTTTTGTTCCTTTCTATTTATGTTCTCACATATATCATTTCTGCAAATGAATATTTTGTTTTTTATAGCCCATAACCTTTCTTTCTCCTTAGAGGATTAAACAATCTTTTAAAAATACCTCACTATTTTCTGATGTCTTAAAATATATAAAAGTAACATATTTTTGGCAACATTATTATATATTTGTTTTGAAAGTTAGGAAATGGTGGCATCTTTTTTACTACTGAATTGACAATACTAGTATATGATAATCTGGCACAAACCACTTATATAATACATGAATGTACACATTCATGCAGTCATGCACAAAAGATATAATGAATGGTATATAACAAATCTGGGATACCAAAGAGTATAAACACTGTTTTCAAAAAATTTAAATGCAAAATAATATCAAAATTAGCATAAAATTTTAAAGATAAATTTTCAATAAGAAGGTAATAAGAACAGCATAGAACCACTGTGTAAAGAAGTGATATATAATGTTTACAAATTACAAAGAGAAGGACAATTATTAAATGTTCACGCCTATTCTTTTGATTTATTTTATCAAAATATTTTATCACAATGTCATTGAAGAAATAAAGTCAAAGGCAGAAGAAGAAATGTATTCAGGTTTTCAGATTATATATATATATCTGAAAACAGGTGTTAGATGACATCTCATATTTCTGACTAATTTAATTTTTAATCTCTAGAGTCCAGGCAGGGTCATATCTGATGCTTGGTCTAATGCAGGAGCTCACTTATGTGAACAGAATGAATGGATGTAGTCACTGCCAACAATCTTAGAGGAACATAACAGAGGGGCCCTAGTCAGTGTGGCTCAGTGGTTGAGTATCATCCCATGCACAAGATAAGAGTGTAGTAGTCAATAAAATGGGCCCATATTTAAGTATAATTTTCTACAGATTCATGCCTTTTCATATCCTGTAATACATACATATCATTTACTTATAGAGTTGACCTTGAACAACACAGTGTTAGTGGTGCCAATCCCCTTATAGTTAAAAATTTGCATATGACTTTTGACTTCTCCCAAACTTAATTACTAATAGCCTACTGTTGATTGGGAGCCCTACCAATAACATAAGCTCATATTTTGCATGTTATATGTATTACAATAATGTATTCTTACAATAAAGTAAGCTAAAGAAAATCATGAGGAGAGGAAATACAGTTATGGTACTGTATGTATTTATTGAAAAAAAAAATCTGTGCCATTCAAAACCAAGCTGTTCAAAGGTATAGAAAATATATATTATTTTTTACCACAGATTCTTTCAATGAAATCTTAGTAGGAGATGAATATATAAAATTGTTATGAGGAGAAGAGTAGAGATTTTGTACTTTATATTCTCCTGTCTCATTTCTTGCTTTTTCTTCCTTCTATCGTGGCCCCAAAGAGACCTCCAGCTATCTTCAAATACAGTTGTTCTCCAATTGAAGTATGAGTGGAAGTATTTTTTAAAAAGAAGAATCTTGCCTATTATTACCAGAGAGTCTCATTACAAACAAAACAAATAGTAAACAAATATCTTAAGTGAGGTTGATGCAAACATTGTCAAGGCTCCACGCAATTTGAAAGCAGTAACATAAAGATAAGTTGCCTTTTGTGTTCACAGCGCGGCAGGAAGGTTAAGAACCTGAGAGAGATGGAACTGTGAAAGGTACTTATAAGTTAATATGGAGGAAGGTCTTAGTGGGATCATTAAGGGTCATGACTGGTTAAATCCTTTCACTCTTTGCTCTTTCATACTTGGCATTCATGGGGCATGTTCATGATCTGGAGCACCTGAGAATTTAAGACAAAACAAAAGAAGACAAAACACCGTTAGTTCTCATCTTCTCTGAGGAGCTTAACCTTTTCTTATCTCCTAGAAAACTTTGGCCAATTCAGAAGGAAGCTAATTCCTCTCAAACAATAAGTTTTTATCTTGTCCCTTTTGCTCCCCAGGGTCATTGCTATCTTAGTTCTTGTACTTTTCCTTTTTCATCATCCACTTATTTTTAACCTGCTCCCAGGTGGTTGTGTTCAGCTATTTATTGGCTATATCATTCTTGCCATAATAACACCCCTCAAGTGGGTACTACTGAATCCTTTCCCCTCCTTTCTATTTTGTGTGTGTACATGGACAAGCAGAATTTCATCATCAGTAACTACTTTGTTAACTTTCTTCTACTTCCCTGTATGGATGATCGCTGTCAATTATGCACTCCAACCATGAGGGTAATGTGGTTGGTTGGCTCAAATCCAGCTAGGATTCTGTGAGTCTGTCAGACTATTCATTGCTCAGATGTAAATTTCATTCTTCTCATGCACTTCTCTGTATAGCAGGGAAGCTGACACCTATCGGCTGCATGACGCAGGCTCCATGTCAGCTGGCTTTTAATTCTCTTCACCTGAACTAGGTATTGGGCATATAGAACATGGGGCAGAAGAACTGCTCTTGCCATTCTACCTCCAGTGGCATCCCTGACCACACAAGGGCCCTCCATGACGAGCTTTCTCCTATAGGCCTACCATGTTCCTGTTCCAGTCACCTGTCGCTGGCCCTAGCATTCAGGTGACACTGCCTATTTCTCCCTTTGTCTCTCTCTTTAGCTTTAAGGAACAGTGGCTTTGGCTTTTGCTAATTTGGGGGATTATCTTGATTTTTTTCAAGCTCCTTTCTCACCTGTGTAACCAATGCCCTGAATTACATTTCCTCTGATAGAAATACGTGAAATGGTTTCTGTTTTTCTGATTAAAATCTCACTGTTATACCTCACTACTTCTTTTTTATTCTCCTTCCTTTTCCTTCGTTCCCTTCCCCTCTTCTTGCTCCTCCTCTTCCTTCTTCTCTTCCTCCATCTCCCCCCTCTTCCTTCTCTTCTTCACTTTTACATCTAAGGAACTTCTCAACTTCAGTGACAAGACTCCACATCTATTTCCGATTTCCCAGTGCACCTAAACGTGAAGCCTCCTCCTGTCCCATCTCAATCTCTTGAGATTAAATTTCCTTGGCAGAGTAGGTTGTTAATTGACTGAAAGGATTTTTTTGATGGTTATAATTATAGTCTGTGACTACTTCATAATAAGATGAAAGACTGATTACAAAATACGGAATTAGAAGTATATGATGATTTTGTAGGTGGAGTAAGAAAAATAAGGAAGCCCATATGCCACTTTATTCAGGGGAATCTTCTGTCATTTAGGAGCAGAAGGCAATGTGCTGTTCAGCATGAGGTTGCGGAGATCAGAGGCCGGAGAGACGGTTTCCAGGGGAAAGAATTTGTCGGTCTAGAGAAAATGACACACTTCTCCGAGAGTAGGCTTTCCTGGAGGACCAGTGGTTGGGAGGAAGAGCAGGGGAAGGACAACCATAAACTGGAAACTGCTTTTGCCTAATGGCCACTACTTAGTTTCCACTTCCAGAATTTCATGCAACTTCTCTTTTGGCCATCACCAACCTACAACTATACAAGGAGGCAGGTTTGGGGAAAGCCAAGTCTAAAATAGAGTGATAGAGCTCAGTTAAAAAAAAAAAGTCTAGTTTCGATAGCAACATATCAACAAATTATTTAGTAATTAATTTAATAAGAAAGGCATAAGACCTGCATAAAGGACATTATAAAATTTAAGGATATTAAACAAGATTATTCTTGCCTTAGAAGATTTAATACCATAAAAATCTAAATCTAACCAAACTTAATATGTATTTAATATATTAATAGTTAGCATCTCAATAGTTTTTTTGTTTAATAAAATGATATTTAAGCTTATATATGAGTGAATCTTCAAGAATACACAAGGGAGAGATATTGAGAAGTTACTTGCCTTAGAGAGTCAGACTACATTGCTAAATATGTCTCATAAATCATTATAGTATGATTAGAAGCACAGCGTGCAAAATCCCGTGGCCCCGCCCACCTGCACTGGTCTTTTGTTGTTATGGCATTAGGGTCACAGGCCTTTTATAGTATAGAATATAATAAGAAGAGACAAAGTGGAAATCATGAAAGGTTGAGAGGATCCAAAAGTAGATCCTGCTATGAATATTTAACATATGAAAAAAGCATTGTTTCAATATAGAATAAAATAATGGATTATTTAACACTTTGTAATCGGGCATTTTCCCGCCAAATCGTGTGCTTCACTGTGTGGTAGCGTTCGAAACACTTTCCTTTGTGCAGGGGCACATTACAAAACTTGCACATGTACTGCGTTTCACTGTGTAGTTTATGAGTGGCACACACACGACGTAAAACATTTTTATTTTTGCCAGTTCCAACTAGAGGTTCCAATGTATGTTTCCTCATGTCCATTGACAGTCTCCCTGGTGGATCCAATTTTACTCATTTCCCGCAAAAAATTAAAATATACTTATTTGCTATATAAAAAATGGATTATTTACTAGAGTAGAACTAACTATCCACCAGGAACACAAATTAAAAATGGGCCTTTTTATCATCTCATGTAAAAATAACCTCCAGTTGATTTAGATATTTAAATGTAAGATATAAAATTTTGTAATTCTTGAAAATGATGTGAACATTCAAGGGGCGAGCAACAGATTCTAACATTCAGAGCTCTAAAAGAAATGTGAGAACTAACTAAGAATATACAATTTTAAAGTTTTCCTCATAGCAAAGATACTATAAATTAAGTGAATAAACCAATAATAAACTTGGAAAAAAACACATAAAGCAGAGGAAAAGGCTAATATCTATTCTATATAAAAAACTGAAAAATTGACATGAAAGTTGTAAATGACAGAAACGCAACAAAATATAGGAAGTAAATATTTACAGCAGTGGAAATCTGCATGGTCAAAAATACATGAAAAGATGCACAACACTTTAGTAGTCAGGAAAAAATAAATCAGAGTGATAGACTTTACTTTTTACTCTTCAGACTGCCAAACACTGAGATGAACATAAAATCTGTTGCCGCCTGGGAGTGGGAAACTGCCATGCTTATAAAATGCTAAGACAAATACGAAAGCGATCCCTCAACATCTATAAGAAAATGCATATACCCTTATGGCTAGTAATCTCTTTCCTGATCATTTATTTTATACAAAGAAAACTTTGAGTCTGTAAGGATTACCTACAAGGTTTTTTACATCAACATTATTCAGGATGGGAAACAAATCATCAGTAATAAAATGGATAAATAAATTATTGTACTTCCAAACCACCAAGAACAATGAGTGACAACTACATTGGGTACTTTGAAAAACTTCTATGAAATTGCACAGGAAAAGCAATAGCTGAAATGCTGTGTATCATCCAATGCTTGTAATGTATTGATAATGATGGTCTATGGATATTATTTACATACTTATGCATATGTATATATGAATGTGTACATGACTGCATGAGCATGGAGAAATATATGAAAGTATACATTTCAGGTTGTTATCTTGGAAAAAAAGTCAGGCTGGAAGTTATGTAGGTGATTGGAGAAAAAGGAAAAAAGTAAAGTGTAAAGCAGAAATTTAAAGTGAATGAACAGAAATTACTGATATCATATTTATTCATGTGTATAAAATCAGAGTTACATAACGATATACAAAAAATGTTTTAGACAGGATTTGGCAAATAGGTTTCTTCCAGAATTTAACTTTCCCCTCACAATTTTTCCAGACCAAGAGGTTACTGTGTTTCCTGGCCAGTGCTGCTCAATGGTTGAGCATCAATCTATGAACCTGGAGCTCATGGTTCCATTCCCAGTCAGGGCACCTGCCTGGGTTGCAGACTTGATCCCTAGTAAGAGGCATACAGGAGGCAGTCAATCAATGATTTTCTCTCATCATTGATGTTTCTATCTCCCTCTCCCTCTTCCTCTCTGAAATCAATAAAAATATATTTAAAAACAAGAGGTTACCATGTTGGGGGTTCTTAAGGTGAAGATAGAAATAAATGAATTCAGGGGATTTATAATTTTGGTGCATTTTCTGTTGAATTATTTAAGAGGGATGAATCATATGGTATCTTTTTTGAGAAATACATAGAATAAGGGCAGCGGGGATGGGGGGGAGAGTATTGATAAGCAGTTTTTATGACCTGGGAGGCTGCAAGAATGAATGTGTCCTTAGCACAAATAGGAAACATGAAAGGAGATATGTTTACCAAAAAGTGACACATTTACTTAGAACAGACTCATCTGAGATGGTGATTTCCAAACTTACAGGTGGGCTTCAGAGACGAAACAGCTGAAGGAGTGGTTAGAAGTTCGGGAGTGGGGAGAGGGATCTTCTGTGGTGGAAGCAGATGCCATCACTGAGGGAACTTTGAGGATGAAGATCAGAATCTTGGGGAAATCATGCCTGTAGAGAGAAGATAGAGAAGGTGAGGATGATGAAAGTCAATGCAGAGACCTGGAATGAGCTGAAGACATGTGCCAGTGGAAGCAAAAAATATCCATCTCCAGAGAGAAGGTGCCCAAGCAAGCCAGTGCCATGGAATGGAGACAGTGCTCCAGGCCCAGAGGAGATGGCCAGGTTTGCCCACTCAGGGGGTATGAGTGAGTACAGTAGCAGCAAACGTGGGGGCTAATGTGAATACTGTGGGGCTCACGCTTTATGAGAGGCAGAGAGAGGTTCCAGATGATGTGGGGTTTGGGAATGGAGAAAATTTAAATCTGCTTCCAGGTATGTTGGTGAATCCTTTGCAACATTATCATTACTTACATAGCAACAGAATTTATCCCTGACACCAAAATGTTTGTAAGACCGCTGCCCAGAATTCCAGTGCAGACTGGTTTGAGGTGCACTCTATCAGTCTTCTCTTGGGAGACACTCAGATCCTCCCCCGACACCTCTCCCTCCAGCCTCTGCCGCTTGGCTGCAGTGACCTGCTCTTCACTGGCCTCAGTCAGCCTCACTCAGGAGCACCTCGACCACACCCATCTCCCATCTGCCCAGTGCATGCCTCTGTCTGCCTGACCCACAACTGCTCTTTCACAGGGATGAGGGACTAATGCAGGAACCACTTGGCATTCACAGGGGTGTGCACATGTGTTTGTATGTGTGTATGAGTGTGTTGAGAGGGAGGCTTTGACCCATGAAGAAGGGCCAATGGGTAAATGCCCCTCTTTCTTTTCCCAGGCGGACAAATATCCTAAGGTACGCCACATGTGACTTCTCATTTGATCCTTTCCACTGGGGCACCGTTTTACACCCATGGTAGCTGCAATCTTTTTTTTTTTTTTTAAATATATTTTATTGATTTTTCACAGAGAGGAAGGGAGAGGGACAGAGCTAGAAACATCGATGAGAGAGAAACATCGACCAGCTGCCTCCTGCACACTCCCCACTGGGGATGTGCCTGCAACCAAGGTACATGCCCTTGACCGGAATCGAACCTGGGATCCTTGAGTCCGCAGGCCGATGCTCTATCCACTGAGCCAAACCGGTCAGGGCAGTAGCTGCAATCTTGTATTCTTCCCCTTCCTTCCCTGTTTTGATTCCCGTATTCCTCTTCCTGACACCTCAATCAATCTTCTCACTCAATTATTGCACTTACTCCTTTGTTTCTGGCTGTGTTTTGGAGGAACTCAAGCTAAGACATCTTCTGTTTAAAAAACAGAAAATATAGGAGCTGTGTGTCCCAATAGAGGAGTAGGGCATGGGATGATTTTTCCTCCCACTGGAAAGCATGCTTCTGTTTTATTGCCTGCTTTTTTAAAGATGAGTTTAGGTCTTTTGCTATTTTAAAATGTCTTCAATATGTTAAATTCCTTAGGTGAACAGCCATAGGAGAACTTAGTGTTCTGTGATAGATACAGATATGCAATTAATTCCAGAATACACAATGGAGTGTAAAAATATTCAGCTACTTTTGAATAAAATGCTCTTATAATTAAAAATCTGTTAGGAAGAAGAGTCCTAATTTTCCTTTATGTGCCTTGAAAATTTGCCAGGAATTTAAAAGCCTTCCATCATTACACAGTGCTGCCGGATGCGAATAGTCCCCCAGTGCCTTGGTGAATTTTATGTCTCGAACCAAAACGTGTTCTTTCGGCTTTCTCTTCTTTTTCATGTCACCTAATTTAGTAGTGTTTTGGAGATGGGTATTCTGGTTATGTCTTTGTTATTTAATTATATGATCTTCTGTAATGACAATGTTATTCTGAAAGTGGGTTTTGAATAGGAAACTTTTTTGGAGACTGTTCTGGGAGTTTCCCAGTTTCATGACTGCCTCTTCTGATCTCAAGGTTGTCCAAAGAATTAGGTAGTGTTAAAGGACTTTAGAAGCAAGACTGGGACTTGAGCTTTCTCTCTCCATTGGATTTAAATAAGAGAGCTTATCCAATTACTTCCTCTAATTGCTTAGAAGTTATTAGCTCAGGATAACAGTTCCTCCAAGGACAGCATCCTAAACTTTTGTAGCCTCGTTATGTTTCCGGCATTTCATTCTAGGCTAATTCTGTTTGAACTTTCTTCAAACAGAGAAAGAAACTCTTAAAGGAAAATGGCAAATTTGCACTGGGGTACACATTTTATTTATTTTATTTTTTAAAATAAATATATTTTATTGATTTTTTACAGAGAGGGAGAGTTAGAAACATCGATCAGCTGCCTTCTGCACACCTCCTACTGTGGATGTGCCCACAACCAAGGTACATGCCCTTGAATCAAACCTGGGACCTTTCAGTCCACAGGCCAATGCTCTATCCACTGAATCAAACTGGCCAGGGCTGGGGTACCAGTTTTTAAATGCCAGACCCTTTATTCTCTCAGTTCAATTATACCTCTAATTTTGAGCCTGAGAGACTGAATAGAAACCTGGCAGAAATAAACTATCCTAATATATATATATATATATATATATATATATATATATATATATACATATATATATAGCCAGGTGCCATTATGACCAGAAGGATGACCAAGTAGCAGGCTAGGGAGCTGAGAGAGTGGGAGCTGTGTGCCCCGGGCTGCCCTCGGTGTGGCGGTGGGAGGAGGGCGTGGTGGGCCCAAATGACCAAAGGACCAGTCCGGCTCTCACGGTGTGGCGGGGTGGGGCTGTGGAAGCTGAGGAGCCTCATGGGGTGGAGGGCTGTGAGTATGGAGCTTTGTAGGGCAGTGAGGCGAAGGAGCGTTGTGGTAGTGGCTGAGGCCAAGGAGCCTCTCAGGGTAGGGGCTGTTAGTGTGGAGCTTTGTGGGTTGGCTGAGGTGGAGGAGCATCATGGGGTGGAAGCAGCGAGTGTGGAGCATCGCGGGGTGGTGAGGCGGGACAGGGGCTGTGAGCATGGAGCTTCCTGGGGCTTCTGAGGTGGAAGAGCATTGCAGGGCATGGGCAACAGTGAGGCTGAGGAGCCTTGCAGGGAGGAGGCTGTTAGCGTGGAGCTTCAAGGGGCAGCAAAGGAGTGTCACTTGGCTTAGGTGGCTGAGGCCAAGAAGCCTCTCAGGGTGGGGGCTATGAGCATGGAGGTTCACGGGGCAGGGGCCACGGAGGTGGAGGAGTGATGCTGGATGGCGGACATAGCCCTGATTGTAGCTAGGCCTAGGGATCCTAACCGCATCATGCACTGGACCTCTAGTTTATATATATAAAAGGCTAAGTGTCCACCCATCCAACTGGTAGCTATGATGCACACTGACCACCAGGGGCAGGTGCTCAACACAGAAGCTGGCAATATATACACTGGCCGTTTAAAAATAAATGGCACCATGAACCTGATGCCAACAAACCAACACACAGCTTCCCCCAAGTGCGACACAGGCCTCACCACCACCCCAAAGCAACACCCAACCAAATCACAGTCAATACTGCCAAGACCTCATGGTGACAAATGCAGCCCACAGCCCAGCCCAGCCCAGAAATAGGTGCTGTGGGTGCCAGGTAATGACATCACGTAGCAACACCTAGCTTCCTCTCCCTAGCAACTAGCCTTGTTGGGGTTTCTTCAGCCCTATTTGCTTTAGAGCCAGGTGCAAACATTTTGCAATTTAACCAAATGTTTGTGAAGTGTTTTCCTGTGCCTCATCTCATTTGATTCTCACAGAAGTGCTGGAGTAGGTAGATAGGAGCCTCAGTAGAATCCTATTTTTTTTTTTTTTCATTAGCTGGAAAACAGAGATTTAGAAAGTTTAGAAACTTGACCCAATTGAAAAGAAGTAAGAAATGGTGGAACTTGAAAATTACTTCAGGTTTTTCTCACTGTGCAGAATATAGTCAAACACTGCTACAGTTAAATATGTTACCCTTTGTTCTTCTTGCGTGATCTATAATAATAATCTGCTTTGTGATGATATTTACTGTTGTGTTCCTGACAATTACCTGAAAGAGAAGTTGGGATGCTTCACTGGGCTGAAAAAAGTTTAGCTAAATCAGAAAGCAGATCTAATTAAGCAAGTTTATCTATATACTAGATGCCCAGTGCATGAAATTCATGCATGGGTAGGGTCCCTAGGCCTGGCTGGTGATCAGGGCTAATCAGTATCTCTGCCTCCCCATCTCCCCGCCTCCCTGCCTCCTGGTCTCCCGGCCTTCCTGCCTCCTCCTTCCCTCACTACCTTACACCCTGCCACTGCTGCTGGACACCTGCCATGTTCTACACTGCACAGTGCATGTCATAGCAAGTAATCAAACTCACAGTCTCCCGGTCAAACTCCCAAAGGGACAATTTGCATATTAGCCTTTTATTATTTACTAGGGGCCTGGTGCACAAAAATTTGTGCACTTGGGAGGTCCCTCAGTCTGGCCTGTGCCCTCTCACAGTCTGGGACCCCTCTGGGGATGTCCACCTGCTGGCATGCCTGGTCAGCCTGGGTGAGGGGCTGATAGCTATTTGCAGGCTGACCAAGCCCCCCAGTGTGGACCCTCACCCCATTGGGATGTGGCCAGCCTGGGTGATGGGTTGAGGGCCATTTTCAGGCTTTCAGGCTGCCCACAGCTCCCATTGAGCCAATGTCCCAGCAAGGCTGGCTGGAAGCAGGTTTCTGGGGTTTATTTATCTTCTATAATTGATACACTGTTCCTTTAAGCTGAGGCCTAGGCAGGTAACAAAGCCTCCTGTCTGCTTCAGCTCATGGCTTCTATAATTGAAAGAATGTTGCCTTAGTAGTTGGGCCCAGGCCTACTGTTTGCTTCAGCTCCGAGGCTTCTATAATTGCAACAATGTTGCAAGTATGTTGCCTGGAGCACAGAGAGGCCCAGTCAGCTGGCAGATAGTTTACTCCTGCTGCAACGGAAGCTGCCTGTTTACTCCAGCTCAGTGAGTGCCAGCCTCCATCTTGGCTGGGTTAATTTGCAGACAGCCACTCTGATTGGCTGGTGGGTGTGGCTTAGGCATCCCATAGAAATGGTCAATTTCAATATTACTCTTTTATTAGATTAGATAATAATATAAGCATAATATGCTAATTAGACAGGACAGCTGAATGACCTTCTGGACATCCTTCCAGATGAAGCCACCATGGCAGGGGTCAAGGCATAGATAGTTAGGGGCTATCAGGCAGGTGTGGAGAGTAGTTAGGGGCAATCAGGCAGGCAGGTGAGTGGGTAGGGATAACATCCATAGGTGTACAATTTTTGTCCAGTCTCTTCCCACACCCCCAACACCCCTTTCCCCCTGTGAATTAGTCCACTCCCTTTCTATGACCCTGATTCTATTCTATTCACCAGTTTATTCTGTTCATCAGATTTTTTTTATTCACTTGATTTTTACATTCACTTGTTGATAGATATGCATTTGTTGTTCATAATTTTTATCTTTACTTTTTCTTCTTCCTCTTCTCAAAGGATACCTTTCAGCATTCCATATAATACTGGTTGGGTGGTGATGAACTCTTTTAGCTTTTTCTTGTCTGTGAAGCTCTTTGTCTGACCTTCAATTCTGAATGATAGCTTTGCTGGGTAAAGTAATCTTGGTTGTAGGTTCTTGCTATTCATCACTTTGAATATTTCTTGCTACTCCCTTCTGGCCTGCAAAGCTTCTGTTGAGAAATCAGCTGACAGTCGTATGGGTTCCCCCTTGTAGGTAACTGACTGCTTTTCTCTTGCTGCTTTTAAGATTCTCTCTTTGTCTTTTGCCCTTGGCATTTTAATTATGATGTGTCTTGGTGTGGTCCTCCTTCGGTTCCTTTTGTTTGGGATTCTCTGTGCTTCCTGGACTTGTAAGTTCATTTCTTTCACCAGGTAGGAGAAGTTTTCTGTCATTATTTCTTCAAATATGTTTTCAATATCTTGCTCTCTCTCTTTTTCTGGCACCCCTATAATTCTGATGTTGGTATGCTTGAAGTTGTCCCAGAGACTCCTTACACTATCTTCATATTTTTGGATTCTTTTTTCATTTTGCTTTTCTGGCTGGGTGTTTTTTTGCTACTTCATATTTCATATCTTTGACTTGATTCTTTCAATCCCCTAGTCTGCTATTGGATCTTTGTGTATTATTCTTTATTTCAGTCAGTGTATGCTTAATTTCTAGCTGGTCCCTTTTCATATCCTCAAGGGTCTCACTAAATTTATCGGCAGTCTCTAGAATATTTTTGAAAAGCCTTATAACCATGGTTTTGAACTCTATATCCAGTCGTTTGCTTTCCTCCATTTCTGTCATTTGTGACCTGTTTCTTTGTCTCTGCATTTTGGCTGCTTCCCTGTGTTGATAGAGTGGCTTTCTGTGCTAGGTGTCCTATAGGGCCCAGTGGCTCAGTCTCCTCAATTACCTGAGGTGGATACTCTTGGTGCACTGTTTTGTCGGCTTTGTGCACAAGTCTTCTTGTAGCTAAGCCTTGATTGTTGTTGGTTTCACTGAGAGGAATTGACCTCCAGGCCACTTGGCTATGAGAATCAGTTGTGTCTACGGTGGGAGAACTTCTGTGCTGGAGACACCCTTATGGGGCAAGACTTGCTTCAGTGGGGCGTCGGTGCTCACTGAGTATCCCCTCTGAGTGTGTACCTAATGGGTCTGAGGATTTGTAGACTGGGTGGTCTCACTCTGACGACTGGGTACACTGTCTCTTGGAACTCTAAGGAGATGCAATTTTAGCTTCTGCCTGAGGTTTCCCAGCCTTTTATATGCAAAAGCCTCTGCACGCAGCTTGGGTGGAGCAGGGTCTCGGGTAATCTGCAGGGCAGAGCAACAAGCTATGGCTGATTCTCGGTCCTGCCCTAAGAGACACTGGGTCTCAAGCTGCTCTGGAGTTCCTCCTGGTGCCAGACAGTGCCAGACAGTCCAGCTCCTCCCCCTATGATTCTGAGTCCCCAGAAACTTGCCTGGAACTGGAGTTCAGAGCTGTTGGGAGCCCGTGCCTCCCTCCAGTATGAAACGCCGCCAACCTTTCCATGAGCCCCTTCGCGCATGCCTCTATACCTCTGCACTTTGCTTCCGCACCTCCTCTGAGTCTCAGTCTCTTTCTAGTTGTAGAATTTCCACTCAGCCAGCCTTCCTGTGCATCTGGGTGGTATCTGTTTTTTCTTTTAGTTGTGGTTTTGAAATGGTTGTGCGTGGCAGCAATTCCAGTGTTTACCTATACCACCATATTGGTTTCTCCCCTGCTGCTGGCCTCTTAATAAATTTTAATAATTTCTTATTATTCCTAATAATTGTAATGCTACATGTGAGATACACATAATATGTATGACTGTTTTGTTGCTTGCCACTGTATTAGCATACCCTGTTTGTTTGGAATGCCCTATGAGCACGCAACTCTGGTGGATGCAAATGCATGGGAGTTCAGTGAACTCAAAGGCTGTCTATGACAGCTTGAGGGAGAGTGCTGGTTCAAAACTGAAGTTTCTTCAGAGGCAGAAAGAAGGCAATGATAGTCTAAGAAACAGGATAGCCAAAAGCCTATCATATTCTTTCTTACTCATATTCTTCCTTCTATTAGCTGACCATGTATGCTGAAAAGTCAGTCTGTCCTTATTCATGAGGAAGTTAAAGGTGAAGTGTTGGGAGCATGTTCATGTGACCAGATGTACATAAAAACAGCTGACTTATTTTTGGGCAGTGCTTCCTCTGCTCTCGCAAGAAAGAAATACATATGTGTGTATGACCTATGAAAAATACAAATCGTGTGATTTTGATGCTTGTGCATATAAGGTGAATGCCCTTCTGTTTGCATTTAAAGCTGGAATCCTATTTAATAAAAAAGTAATATGCAAATTAACTCCATCACTCCATCACGAAGATGGCAGCGCTCATAACCACAAGATGATGGCACCCAGTCCTCTTGGGCCCACCGCTGAAGTGTCCAGGCTTGTTGGCCAGGCAGGTGGTGGGGGAGGTTGTGGGGGAGGGCTTGAATGGCGAGGCTGGATCCGCCCCCTCTGTTGGTGGATCCAGCCTCATCACTCCATTGCCACTGGAGTGTCCAGGTCTGTCACCCGGCCGGGAGCCGTGGGGGCAATCAGTGAGGCATGATCTGCCCACTCTGGCAGCCAATCCAGCCTTGCCGCTCCGCCACCAATGGAGTGTCCTGAGGCAGTGAACACGGGAGCAGAGCTGAGGCAGTGGAGAAGGGCGGGCTTCGCTCCCTTCTCTGCTTGGCTCCGGCCACAGGAAGCCCTATTCTTGCAGGAATAGGCCTGAAGAAGCCTTATTCTTGCAGGAATCTTCCTGCAATGGGCCTCTAGTTATGTAATAAACAGATGCACAATACAATTCATGCTAAATTTTTTAAAATTTTTCTTAGAATGACATTAAATACCAAATAAAAACACCATGACAAGTGAAGAGACCATGAAAGGAAGGAAAAATATATTTTAATCCCTTTTACAGCACTTTTTGTTTTTTGAAAATAGAGCTTTACATTTTTATTTTGCACAGGGCCATACAAATTGTATAGTTGTACTTATTATATATACTTATGATGTGCCCTGCTTCCTGATGAAGCCAGGCCAGAGGAAAGCCAGCCTGGGTTCCAGGCACCTGCAGGTGGCCTGAGGGGAGCCAGCCCGGGTCCTGCGTGCCTGCAGGTGGCTGGAGGAGGGAAGCAGCCTGGGTCCCGGTGGCCAGAGGGAAGCTGGTGCCAGCAACTGGGGGAAGGAAGGCCTACTCTTGCATGAAGTTTTGTACACCAGGCCTCTAGTATACATGTAATCAGAGTTGGTTCCAGATTTTTGTATTGGAATGTTATGTTCTTACAAGGAAAATCTAGAATTTTTATCCCTGAAGGAAAATTATTCCAACAAGGAAAGAGTGCTTATTAGTAGCTGGAACTGCCCCTGTGAGTTTTATGTTCGTCATGGAACTGACACAGCTGTTGCTTCTAGAGTGGAAAGTTTTTCTTCTATATCACAGATGGTTGCAAATAGCCAGGTGAGCAAGGTCCTTAGTGCATGCTTTGTTTCTCTAACTATCCTGTAGATTCTTTCCAGTGTTTCTCTAAAGAATTTACAGCTTTCTAAACCTTTCAAATACTCTGTTTCATCTAAGCCCCTACAACCCCTTTAAATTAGACAGTGGAGAAGTTAAAAAGTCACGTGGCTGGCTGGCTAGTTACCCACACACCTGGTGGGTAGCACCTGCTGAGCACATCACAGCCCAGGCTCTGGCCCCTCAGCCTTACAGATTCAGAAAACAGGCAGTGTCAGTTTCTCAGAGCTTTATTGGACTTAGGCATGCTGTTCCACATCAACCAAATCCATAGGAGAATAAGGAGAGAATGCAGAATGCCAATGCTGTAATTTGTAGAGAGAAATGTACCTTCCCAGCACACCAGCACATTCCCTCGCTGCGGAAAGCAAGCCAGGTTATCAGAAGGTAGCTCCTGAGCCTGAAGTGAGAACCAGGAGGGTCGGCTGGATACCCACATGTTTAAGGGCATCGGGCTCTGGTGGTCTGATAGATCTGTTTCAGCCAATAAGGCGAAGTGGGCATGTTTGCACCAGTTTACCCTCCTAAGACACTTTGTTACCCAGTCAGTGCTGGAGGCATCCTGCTGAGTCATTCATACTTGCCTTCCTCTCATGCTCCTTGCTGATGGATTCACTTTCTGATGAACTTGTTTGTTCTTTCTGAGACATGTAATTCTTATCAATATAGCATCAGCCAGATTCTTTTCCTTTCTGCTTCTGGCATAGGGAATACTTTTTCTTCCTTCAGGCACTTTTCCTACAAAAGGGATTTCATATAACTAGTACCGGTTTTAAGGTTTAAATCTTAGCTTTTAAGACCTTCTTCAGGCAGTGCTGTCTTCATTTGACAGAACAGGGATGTTAATAACTTGGTCTGAAAACAGTGTGGGGATGGTGGGGCTGAAGGGGGATGGGTGGAGGTAGAAGAGGCATGAATGGAATAGCGAGGGGGAAAAAGATAAAAATGGAGAAAAACTTGTTCTGAGGAAGGAATCTGCATGCTTACTCCTACTCAGGGTTTTTGTTTGTTTGTGTGCAAGTGTGAAAGCAATAATGTCCCTCTTCCTACTACATAATACTCCATTGCATCTGCCTTCTTGAAAGTTGAGAAATGTGAACACTTTTTAACTTTAAGATGGTAGCATATTGTTGATGTATGAAATATCCAAACCTGAAGAAGTTTTTTGAGTTTATGTGAGCCAAACTGATGACAATTGCTGGGCAGCAAAATCTCAACAGATTGAGAAAATGCTCCAAAGAATGGCAGTTTTGCTCCTTATTTTATACATTGCAAAGGTGGAGGTGTAAGAGGGTTACATGAAATCCAGTGGTGATAGATTAAGGAGGTGGGAGAAAGCAAAGCAGAACTCCTGCAATTGGATAAAAAGTAAAATGACTGGACATATACTTTTTTTACATAGGTAGGTATGAGATAGTTAACAGTTAACAATCAATAAGATAAAAATAGCAGTGAAGAGATTTTCAGTCCTGCTCTAGTGTGGTGATTGTGCTTTGGAAAAAAGGGAATTACTTTGGTATTTCAAAAGCATGTTATCAGGTATGTTATCCTAGATGCAAAAAGACCACAGACAGGCTCAGTTAAAGTGACCACTGACCTTTTTTAGGGAAAAATACTTTCCTAGGACATGGCTACCTTTAGGACCTTCTTTGAGTTAGAAAGTTTTACTTTCAGACCATCCTATGTGGTTACTCTGTCTCTGAGTTTGTAGGTTGCCAAGCAGGCCTCCTGTGATCTTGTCACATTTAGTATGTGGCCCCTTTTTTGTCCACAATATTAATTTCCTTCCAAACTCCTTGCCTTGACCTACAAAATAGCCCTCTTAGCTCTCCTTCTGACTTTATTTTCTCTCTTTTTCCCATTCACTCCTCTTCAGCCACACGCACCTATTCTACATGTACTTTTCCCTCTGTTTAAAATGCTTTTTCTTTAGATATGTCTTTTGTTCCCCTCTTCCCCCTCACTCAGAACTACACTCAAATTCAATCTCCTATCTAAGATTTTACCACTATCACCCCCATTCCCTAGCAACACTTTTCAAATCCTTGTGGCACTTAACACAAAGTATTAATGTGTCATTTAAATTTTACATATCTATTTTTTTTTATTGTCTGACTTTCCTACTAGAATATAAGCTTCAGGGAGCTTTCTTTGTTTTATTCATTGCTATGTCCTCAGTCTTTTGAACAATCTCTTCCACATTGGACTGTTGCGGAATAAAAAATGCAGGGCAGGCACTTAGCATCCATTCAGGTCTTTACTAAATGGGAGGTAATATTACTTGTTTTTTTGTTAATCCTCGCCCACGAATATTTTTCCTTTTTAAAAATTATTTATTTTTTTATTTTTTATGGAGAATGGAAGAGAGGGAAAGACAGAGAGAAACATTGATGTGAGAGAAACGCAGGTTGCCTCCTGCACAATCCCTGACTAAGGCCCAGGCTGGGAAGGAGCCTGCAACCAAGGTACAAGCCCATGGCTGGAATAGAACCTGGGACCCTTTTGTTTGTAGGCCAATGTTCTATCCACTGAGCCAAACTGGCTAAGGCAATAAATATTACTTTGTTCATTCTTTGAGCAACTTTCTCCTGAGTGGTTATTCTGTGCACAGAGTATGTATTCATTAAGTATATGCTGCGTTAAAAAATAGATAAATGAATAACTAACTGTTATGGGAGTTGGAAAGAGGAAAAGGTTAGATGTTGGGAGAGGATTCTTGGAGAAGGTAGCATTTAAACCAGGTGGTGAAGGGTGAGTTTGATTTATTTGTCTGGATGTGGGGATGGAAGGCACTCAATATATACCTACAGTATGTTCTGTGGAACTCTCTACTCTGCATTTTTAATATCCTGGAATGTAAGTTCTATGAGGGCAGAGACTGTTTCTATCTTGTTATCTTGATTTTTATAGTTTAGTATCTTTATATATCTAGTATATATATCTTGATATATCTATTATATCTGTAACAATATACATTGAGTGGACAGGTTATTATGACCATCTGACATTTGTAAGCAAATTAGCTATAATTTGCGCTGAAGCTGCTAGAGGGCCAGATTGTTATAAACATCTGAATAGCACAACATACCTAAGTATTGTTGCTGATCAAGTTCATCCTATCATGTTGATGGCATATGCCAATGTAGATGCCTTCTTCCAATAAGACAATGTGCCATACCATGGTGCTTGTATTGTGCAGGAGTGGTTTCAAGAACATGGGGGAGACTTTACCTTTCTTAGGTGGCCCCCACAATCACCAGATATTAATCCAATTGAGCATTTGTGGGACAAAGTTAAAAGAGCCATCAGGAAGCTGGTTCCACAACCATCAAATCTCACAGAACTGGACAGTGCTATTCATCAGGCATGGTGTCAGATTCCTTGTATCACCTTTCAACATCTTGTGGAGTCAATGCCAAGAAGAATTGCTGCAGTACTGAAGGCAAAATGTGGCTCCACGAAATACTGATGGGGTGTTCATAATAATCTTGCTATTCAGTGTGTGTGTGCATGTGTGTGTGTGTGTGTGTGTGTAATAAAAGAGAAATATGCAAATTGACCCTCACTCTGAGACACCTAAGCCATGCCCACCAGCCAAGCCACACCCACCAGCCAATCAGAGTGGCTGTATGCAAGTTAACCCAGCCAAGATGGCGGTCGGCAGCCACAGAGCTAGAGCAAACAGGAGGCTTCTATTGCACCAGCAATGGAGGAAACTGCCTGCCTAGGCCAGTTGGGCCTCTGCTCAAGGCAACAGTGTTTCAATTATAGAAGCCACAGATCTGAAGCAAACAGGAGGCTTCATTGCCTGCCTAGGCCTCTGCCCAAGGCAACAAAGTTTCAATTATAGAAGAAAAATAAATCCCAGAAACCTGATTCTAGCCAGCCTCACTCAGACATTGGGTCAATGGGAGCTGTGGGCAGCCTGAAAATGGCCCTCAGCCCCTCACCCAGGCTGGCTATACCCTCATGGGGTGAGGGTCCCCACTGGGGGTTTGGCAAGCCTGCAAACAGCCATCAGCCCCTCATCCAGGCTAGCCAGGCACACCAGTAGGTGGACATCCCCTGAGGGGTCCCAGACTGTGAGAGGGCACAAGCTGGGCTGAGGGACAACCCTCCTCCCCCACTGCCGAGTGCACAAATTTTTGTGCACTGGGCCCCTAGTATATGTGTGTGTGTGTATGTATATTTCATTATACATTGATAGATATTACAAATGAATAGATAAAAATAAAAAGTAAATAGTTACAAAATTTACAGAGATGATATTTTTATTCATATGACACTAAAGATTCTAAGTGAGAAGGTAAGAGAGAGTTAGGCTTGCTTCCTGCTTAGTTTGATGAGTTAGTAGTAGAGCTGTCAATGAGATTCAAATATCATTTCTCAACTTAAAAGCCCATTTTCATCTATAGGGGAAAACTGGAGTGATTAATATGTACACAGTTTAGTAGAAGTTTTAAATTAGTAAAAAGGTTTATTATGGAATGTTGATGTTAATACATTTACCTCATAATAATTTTTTTTTGAAAATTAGAGTTTCAAAAACAATTAGTGGTCAAAAAATCTCAGGAAGTTTGAATAGCTTCCCTAATGTTATGATAAGACCTCATTTGTCTTGTGGGGTTTTTAGTAGTTAAGCTCTGAGCCATTATATTACCTGGGGATAATTAAAAACCATATATCCTCTCTTGGAAATACCCCATAGCAATATGTTCCTATGTGGTAGGCACCAACATTTCTTATGTCTTTATTAGTCACAGGTACAACACAGTATTTGAGCATTTCTTTATTTAGTGGCCAAGTCACTCAGCTAGCATGTGGCTGAAGAGGAACTATAGACTGATATTATGAGCCTAAATATCATTTTAATTTTATCTTGCAACATCAGCTATGGCAAGGAGAGCATAGCCTAGACTTTTCTTGGGAGTTTTTCCCCCTACTTTCCTGAGCATCAAGTTATCAATGGGCAAGTTTTCAACCCTTGCTTTGGGACTGGCAAACTCTAATGACAATTCCAGAATAGCTGCAAAGGCAGACCTTCCAGTTCTAAACACTTCCTTGTCTATCAAATTACCTGGCAGACCATGAAATGGCAGTGAGTGCTTGACTAGTTTTTGGGTGATTAATCCCTTTTCTATTCTGAACTTTAAAATGACACATGGTGATACTGGGTTTTACACCCATATCACTGCTAGCAAGAAATGTTTATTAATTGTGCCTGATAAATTATAATTTTCAAAACCTAGTTAAGTCAGAAAACATGGTCTGGTTAATTATTTGCACAGCTCAGCCTATGTAGTCGTGTTAGATATAAAGTTGTAGCAATGGAGAATATCCCAAAATTCTATTTACTTTCTCGCTAAGCCAATGATATTTATAGGAATACTATAAAAACATGTGGGATTTTATTGTGCTTTTAAAGATTGTAATTCTCCTACATTCCAATCAGAAGTAAGGTATCCTTTGCAGGGGAACTTGGCTTTGATTTTGCATGAAACACTAGTTGCTCTAACTAAGGGATTTTAACATGAAGCCAGTTTTTGGGAAGTCTGCCCTTCCTCACCTCCTCAGCAACAGCAATGATGAGTTTATGGAAATAAAAATACATCCAGAATATTAGGCTCACAATGAGAGGTTGAAAAAAATCATTTTCAATTATACCTAAATAAAGGTGAAAAACACATACCCAACATTTAAAAATTAGACAATCAAGGAACAATAAAGTCGCTAGCATTGGCGTTGGCGTTGACGAGGGAAGTGAGCTGCTCCACACATACACTGTGCTAGTGGCTAATAGCTACAGTGACAGTGCTTGATTCATCTCTGCCTCCCCAAAGCCTGGCCTGGAGAGGGAGGCCGGCATAGAGAAGGCACTCAGTAAGTCATTGCTGTATGTATGAATGAATGTGTATCTATTTACTTAAAGATTTTCCTTGATTTCTAAAGAGGGAAAGAGAATGAGAAACATATATTGGCTGCTTCCTGCATGCTCCACACTAGGGATGGAACCTGCAACCCAGACATGTGCCCTGACAAGGAGTCAAACCAGCAACCCTTGGGTGCATGGGACCACAGCCAGCCAACTGAGCCGTACCGACGAGGGCATGAATGGACATTTAACATCAGTGAATACCCTTCCTGGAGCATGCTCTTCATTCACGCAGAGGAATGTTAGCCTTAGTCAAAATGCTAAGGCCTTGGCTAAGGTCCAAGGACATTGGGAGCACCTGAAATGCCGTCCCAGCTCGGGCATCCATCTGCATGAGGGAAAGGGATTCCTGAGTTAGGGACCATACCAATTCCATGGCGGTTTGTTGGCAGCCTCCTGCACAATCTATAAATAATATTTTATAAACGCATTAGCATAATTAGAGCTCTTTTCATGGCCAAGGGAAAGTGGGCCTTTTCTCTCCCTTTGTGATGCTGATGAGCCACCCACTCAGCGATTGCAGCTCTACTGTGAGAGTACCTCAGCATGGGTTACATTTGAACACAACCTGTCACAGGAAGTTGTGGCAGGGTTATTGGGAGACAAGTGAGTTTGTCACCACTGAAGAAGGACATTTGCTGCACACCGCACTAGGAGTCGGGAGCTAGATTCTACTGTGGAAGCTGCGTGGGGCTTGCGTGATGATTTGTTTCTCTGACTTTAATTTCCTTTTCTATCATCGAAGCAGTTGGTTGAAGTACTCTTTAGAGTTACCTTGAACTAAATGACCTCATGGTTTGATAAAGGGTTTTCTAGATGAGTGTTAACTCCAAGTGTTAGAATGCGAGGCCTTAAATTGACTTTCGAGATTAAGTTTTGGAGACCCACAAACCTTCACACGTGTATATGTCTCCATGATATACAATGTGTATATTTTGTTCTTTTGCAAACATATCTGAAGAGTTGGCAAAATAATAGTTCTACTTTCTACTATAATGTTATTGTGACAATTAAATTATATGTTGCATATAATTTCTATGTTGACATGATTGGCAAATAGCCAGGCTCAGGGTAATACTAGATAAATATTGCTCATTAAGAGGGAGAGAGAGGCAAAGAGATATATTATTATCAGAGACTCAAGACCAGTGGATACTTTAACCTGAGGAATGAAATGCAATGAAAAAAATTGATTCCAAGCCTTATCCTGTTGAGCATCACTGACTTCCAAACACAATGTGAATGCAGCAAAGTCCATTTTTTTATCGAAGTGTGTAGAATACTTTAAGGTGATTTTTCTTTGGGCCAAAATAATGTCTTTGCTTAGGGGTACCAAGGCAAGCGTACATATGTAAATACTTTTTATTTAACTTAAATGATTAGAAACTCACAGAATTATTCTAGTAGAAGAGTTACATGTGTGTTTAAGGTGTGTGTCAGTGCATATTCCCAAGTTTGAAAAACAACAGAAGTGAAATATCTCTCTATTCTACTTTCATTTATTCATTTCTCTGCAACTCTCTCAAACTTCCCCCATAAAATTTAGCTATTTTTAATTAGTTTCTTATGTATATTTCCAGGTTTTTTACAATGTTTATCCAAGCTTCGTTCTTCCCTTTGTTTTCATAAAAGATAGCACATGATATGCCTTTCCATATCTTGCTTTTTGACTTAACTTTGTATCCTTCCACATAGCCAAGCAGGTGGTATTTTTCAAAAATGGCAGCAACATTTTTTCAAAAATGGCATCGCACCTGTTCTCCCAAATGTGACTTTGACAGTTCTTTCCAAGAGATGATTCCATGTTCCTTCTCCTTGAATGGGCATGGGGTTGTGGCCATGGAGGAAGAGATGCTATAGGGTGAGGGCAGGACAAAAGAGGCAAAACTACTTCCTCCTGGCATTCTTTTTGGGATGCTGCTCTTGCAAGCCAGACACTGTGCTGTCAGGAAGCCTACGCAGTCACATGGAGAGGCCATGTGTGGGTATTGCAGCTTCGGCCCCAGCCGAAGTTCCAAAACCCAGCCTTCAGCATCATGCCCATGAGGGAGCAGACCGTCCGAGTATCTCAGTATCTTGTAATGGAGTTAACTCCAAGGCTTTATGTCTTTTTAGTTGAGGACCCATAAGGAGTGGGAGAGAAAGAAACCGTTTCTACAGTGCCCTTTCTGAATTCTTGACCCAGAGAATCCATAGACATAATAAAGTAATTGTCGTTTTACAGCACTAAGTTGGGGATAGTGTGTTATGTGGCACTAGTAACAAGGACAGAGTTTCTGTATACTTTTTTTTGCAGTTTTATAGTATTCTGTTGTAGAGCTATACCATATTTACCACAACTATATCCCCATAGATGACAACTTGGGTAGATATACCGTGAAAAAAAAAATCCTCCAATACATAACATTTTCAATATGTTAAATAGATGCAAATATATGTATGAATAAATTTTCTAAAGTGGGCTATCTGGGGCAAGGGTAAATGAATTTGGAAGTTTGATTGATATTTGCCGACGGGCTTGTATAGGGGTATATGCATTTACACTGAAACCCACATTATCTAAGAGAGTTTGTCTCAAAACTGTCTTGCTAAAGTATGTTGTGATACTCTCAGCTTTTACTATTCTAATAACTGAAAAATGGTATTTTGTAATTACAATTTGCATTTCTTTTACATATGTAAATTTGCACAACTTCTTATATGCACATTCTTCTTAAAAGCTATCTTTTTAGATCCTTCAGCAATTTCTAGGTTCTCATATATATAGTAAGTAAATTTGTCCTGAATCTATAAAACGATTTGCAAATATTTTTTCTTGTAATTTTCTTTTGACTTTCCTTGAAATGTTTTGCGTGGTGCTGAACATGTATTCACACTAAACATACAGAAGATGGCCATTGTTGTCTACCCCCAGACCCCTCACCTCCCCCACCTCCCCAATTTCCAGCTACATTAACACTAAAGTTTTGCTTCTGGATTCATATAGACTTCCCTTTCTTCCTTCCTCCCTGTCCTTGACTTTTCAGACCGCAATAAAGTATGCAAGTTATTTACTTAACCCCGGTGCCTTGTATACTAATAGTGTGCTTGTAGGTTTCTTTAGTTTTCAATTGAACATTTCTTTCAATTCCTTTCAAAGGGCCCCTTTGGTGATAAAGCTTTTGAGATAGGCCTGTAAGGCAGACAAAAAAAAGGAGTGCTGCATCCCTCCCCTTACAGATGAGCCGTTTGTGTTGTAGCAGGGACAAAGGTCCTAGTGACAGCGCTGGGCTCGAACCCAGGGCTTCTCAGGCTGCACTGTCTGTCCTCCTCTGTTGGAGCATCATTGGTCAAATGAGCTCTGCACTTGTTATTCCCTGCGGTGACACTTAGGAGGAGGTGTTAGAGGAGGGAAAAGCTTCTTGCTGGGGTTTTCATCGGAGCAGGTGGCCTTCCCAGGTGTGTGGGCAGGACTGCCTCTGGCAAGGAGGTACAGGCCAACCCCATCCCATTAGAGCTCTGGTCTCTCTTTCCCTTCAGACAGCACCCGTTCCTCTAAAAATCACCCCGTTGACATGCCATTAACCGAGCAGAACATGTTGACATCCAGCTGTTGCTTTCATTACCAATTTGTTTTAATTGGTCTCACACTGCTTTCCCTTCACTTCTTTGTACTGTGTTGGTGTAACTCTGTCTGCAGCCAGCCTTTTATGAGGGGAACCTGCTGATGTGGAGAAAGGCACAGGCAGTTGGCCGGGCCCAGCTGGCCAGTCTGGAACATTCCAATCCAACCTTAGCCAGTCAGTGATTTTGATTCTCTTTGAATGTCTCCTTTTGGAAACGGTAATTCCTAAACATTTAGAGAAGGGACATTTCTTCTGGGCAAACGCCTAGCAAAGCTTATTCTTAATGCACAAATGACATCTTGTTAAACTGAGAATTAGGATGAAGTTTAGAATGACGGACTTTTGGCAATATTGCTGTGAGAAAAATGTCAGTGCTCACGAGGAGGACATTTTGCTGTAGCCATTGTCACTAATTAACAACTGAGCAGTGGCTCAATGCAGACATGTCCTTGGAGAAGGACAGAAGTCCAGATGGTAGGCCGTGATCCAGAAGTTTGGGAATCAGTCAAGAACGCAAGGTGATTTCAAGGTGACTAAGAGGGCGGTGGCAGCCAGCATTTGCAGGTCATCTTTGCTTATACCTGTTAGTGGTAACTGCTCACCTGGTATAGGCAGCAGTTGAGAAAATGTTGGCTTTATCTATAAAACAATAGACATTCACATCACATCACATAGCGTAGCTTTATTCTCAGTGATATATAACCTGAACCACACACCACACACACACACACACACACACACACGGCAGGGTTCCCATAGGGAAACTTATTTACCTGTATGTTTAAACAATATTTATTGAGCAACCCCCCTCCCCTCAATACCCTTATAACTGTTCTAGGACCATGTAGAAATGAGGCCCTCCAGGAATTCGCAATCTATTTGAAGGGATAAGCTATTATGAATAATGTTTGTGTAATAAAATATGGTAAATGTCACAAAGGTAAAAATAAATAAAGTAGCATGGAATAAGAGATTTCTTCTGGAAGATTTATTTAAAGCACCAGCAACAGTTCTTGCAATAAAAGAAAAATAGGTTTTATTCTGTGAGGTGCAAATTACCTCAGCTGTCTATTATACTCACATTTGCTAAATAAATATCCCATTCCAAATTGTGACAAAGGCAAGAGTCCCTTTTTAAAAACAAATTGACATGAAAATGAGTCTATTTTTGATACATAAGATACAAAAATATTGGAATCTCATAGAAGACACAAAATTTGCTTATTTATTCTGCCTTAAAAGATATAACTGGACAATGGGATGTGTAGTTATTTGACTAGAGTCTTGAATCTTGAGTTGTAAAGGGAATGCCTTGCTGAAAGGTGTGTGTGTGTGTGTGTGTGTGTATGTGTGTGTATCTGTGTTTCATATCTATGTATATCAGTGGTTCTCAACCTGTGGGCCATGACCCCTTTGGGGGTCAAATGACCCTTTCACAAGGGTCGCCTAAATACATCCTGCATATCAGTAGCAACATTACAGTTATTAAGTAGCAATGAAAATAATTTATGGTCTGGCATCACCACAACATGAGGACCTGTATTAAAGAGTCGCAGCATTAGGAAGGTTGAGAACCACTGATATATATATATATATATATATATATATATATATATATAAACAGGTAATATGCAAATTAGCCGGGCATCATAACAAACTCAGGAGGAGGCTGCATCAGGACCACTCAGGAGGAGCTGCACACACAGATGGGCGGGAGGGGACTGTGTGCTGCCCCCACCTCAGTGGATACACACGACTGGCTGCAGCACGGCTTGGAGCATGCCCCCAGTGGGTGGTGGCAGTGGATGGAGCAAAGCAGCCCTTGTCCCAGATGCCTGGATGCCACTGGAGCAAAGCAGCCCATGTCCTGAGTGCCCGGCAGTGGCAGGAGCAAAGCAGCCCAGATCCTGCATGCCAGAGGGAAGCCAGTGCCAGCAGCCAGGGGAAGGAAGGCCTATTCTTGTAAGAATCTTTGTGCATCAGGCCTCTAGTATAAAAATAAAAATCCTGAGTTGTTCCTTTGTGTGCCTTCTATATATCAAGCTCTGTGCCAGACATGCCAGCCACTCATGCCTGGGGAACAGTGGGTTCAGTGTGCATGCGATGCTCAAGTATGTGAGTAGATGCTTGGAAGACTGGGAGAGCAGAGTGGTGGTTAGGTAGTAAGGAGTGGGGACAAGAAAAGATATAAGATTGGAGGCTGAGATAATTTTCACAGAGTTCATATTTCAGCCTTGGCTTATGCTGGTAGCAATTGCCCACTTCACTCCTAAAAAATGACCTATGTGTCATCTTTGGGACACAGACAAAGGTGGTTGGCTGAGGTTCACTATGGGTTGTAACATTAATCACAGTATTTATATTGCAAGTGTGTGAGTCAATGTAATTATATCTGAGAGTTGAGACTTTTCTACATTTTTTAATGGTGACATTTTATAGAAAATATATATATGGATTGTGATAACTTCTTGGAATCTGACAAAGTTGTTGTTAAAACTTCATAGGTTTCCTAAATTACTGGAATAAACATGTAATAAAATTTAGGATTTGACATGCCTATTTTTTTTTACTGTTTTAGCATTGATGATACTTTATAGCTTTGCTTTCTTAATTATTTTTGTTTACCTGGTATTTTTAATCAAGGGTGGGTGTGAGATTTGGTACCTGATAGCAAATAAAGGATCTTTTATGTAACTCTATAACACTGCAATCCTAAAAGAAATCAAAGTGAATTTTGTTCCAGGTTCAAATTTTTAAATTTGAACTTTCAAAATAATGAAGCAGAAAAAGCACAGAATTCCTTTCATCATTGTTCATAAATGTCTTAACAATGTGTGTAGTAGTGAATAAGAACTCATGATTTCTGCACCTGCTATCAGTGAATCCTACAGTCTGGAGCCGAGTAGGGAACAGATGACACTGGGGAGATTCAGAGTCAGGGACTGTGAAGGAGAGAAGACACAGGTCCTGCAATCTTCCTGCTGCTCTCATGGACAGGAGGCCTTCAGACTGCTGGACATGCAATAGAGGTTCATGTGGCCAGCTCTCAAGACCACCCTTAGGTTCCGTGATTTGCTATAAGAATTCACAAAACCACTTCTGATCACACTTACATAAGATTTATTATAGATAAAGGATCCAGATTAAACTTAGCAAAGAGAAAAGGTGCACAGGACAGAGTTGAGGTGATACCAGGTATAGGCTTCCAGTCATCTTTCTCAGGGAGCTGACAGACAGTATTTAATCTTCCAGGAATGAGTGACAATACATATGGAGTACTGTCAACCAGGGAAGCTCACCCAACCCTAGGTTTGATCACTTAGTCATGGAGCACCCATGTAGCTGACCTTAGTTACTCAGTTTCTAGACCCTCCAGATGTCAAGTCCAGTTGATTCCAGAAGGCCCAAGGCTCCAGCCATAAACCACATTGCCAGCATAGGCTGTCTGGAATGACCCAAGCCCTAGGTAAACAAAGGCACCCTCATCAGACAGGGTATTCCAAGGGCTTAGAGGTTACCTTCCAGAAGTCAGCCACAGTCTAAACTTTTCTTTGGAATATGCATGGTTTGAGCATGCCAGACCCACTGAGTCAGCTCTTTAGTGCAGTCAGCATTCCAGGAGAGGGACCTTACTCACTGCATCATCTTCCACGACATGTACAAAAGCAGTTTTGTCGGTGAGAAGATTACCAGATTACTGGGCACCGGACATTGTGAGTTAAATAGTAACTGTTCACAGAAGTTGTCAGGCAAGCCAGCTGCACTACACATGGGGTCTTTGGGACCCTGGGAAGCTGAGTTTGGGTACAGCCTCCTCCTGCTGGGAGAAGGAGGGGAGCTCTGGGTCTCAGATGCCTGTAGCCTAGACAACCAAGAATGAGTGCCAGTGGTCATCTTCCAACAATGCATTTCCTGTATAGAATTTTATATGCCCAAGATTTTGTACAGTTAGCAGAAATTGGCTAATTTGGAGTAATTAAAATGTTCTGCCTGTAGACGAAAAATAAATAAAAGGAATGGGAAAGTGAATATTTGTCAGAAAAAAAAAAAAACCCCACAAAAATCACACAACTGCAGCTGGCTTACTTGCTTGTCTTTATTTTTAGAAGACAGTAAATAAACATTTCCTTCATTCCTTCTTTTCTTGGTGCCTGCCTTCTTCACCAGTGTACTGCAGTTATGGAATGCACTGATGTGTACTCTACAGTGGAATTACATGTGACAGCACAGGCATTCCTAGTGCAAACCCTGGAACGCTGCCTCTGCGTGTGTTACAGAGTAAACATCCCTGTACAAGTGTTCTGTCTTGTATGATTTCTTTTCCTACATACTTCCTCAAACATCCAGCAGAAAATAAGCAATTTTTAACTTAAGGTTGTTGGTTAAAAAGGATGGAAAGGGGAAGGAGTCACTTGAATTTGCACGTATGGTGTTTCTCATAATCCGAACAATTTTTGTAAATGATGAAAGTATGAGGTTATGATCAGCTGAGACCAACCAAATGATAAACTTCTAAATTCAACTGCAAACTCATCAGTACCATAAAACCATAATTTCCTCATAGCATACTGGATTGGTTAGTCCAGTTGGTGATTATTCAGAAGTTTGCCCAAATGCCCTTGGGTTAACAAGAATAGATACAACCACAGCAATGTGACGCATTTGGAAGTTGCTGCATTGAATATCAGATGCGTGCAAAACCTTCCAAAGCCATGACTGAATACTAGGTGTGGCCCCTCAGTACCCTGACTTCATCCAGGCAGGATAAAGTTTTATAAATGTGACCTTAGAAGTAAATAAAAGTCACCCTAATTAATGAGGATTTGCTAATGATAATAAAATCCTGACAAATCTTAGGCCATGATATTACCCAAGGAGCTGAGCCACATTCAGTGTGTGCTGCCAAATATTTTTGAGGTTGCATTGCTCTGGGACTCATTATCAATGGATTTTTGTACATTCTTTGAGAATCAAGAATTTTCTTTGCTGAACTTACACTGTCTTTGTATTCTCTTGACACTCATAACAAAAGTTGCCTGATCTAGAAATGCTGTTTGCTAGAAAAACCCAACATCAGGTTGAGTCATTCTGTTCTGCCCTGGTGTGTAGTATGCTCTTTCCCCTGGGGTTTACCTCATTCTGTGCTGGGCTGGGATTCCATTTGAAAAGTAAACCTTTGTTTCTCTTCTCAGCGCTTCCACTGTCTCCTCTCTCCGTACCCATATCCTTCTCTGTTCCTCCTCAAAATCATCCTTATCCAACATTCATTTAGGACTTTTACACCATCAAGGTGAAAAGCAAGAATAATGAATTTTAGAGTGAAAATCTTAGATCTATTACCACCAAATTCCTTGTCAGGAATTTTTCCAAACTACTTTGGTATAGCAATTGCTCATTTTTATTACTTAGTTGCGCTATTCTACTTTTTCAATAACTATGCTTAGATATTTAACATTATAAATAACATGTGCCATATATTTTTATATCTTTTACTTTACTTTTATTATGTCAATTACTGAAAGGTCATTCAAATTTTCAGCTGAACCAACCTATTAAAATGGCATATACTACCAGAAGTTTGTTTCAAATAGAGAAATTTGTTCTTTTCCTTTTTATTTTATTATTATTTTTATTGCTTAAAGTATTACAACAAATGATAGATAAGTATTACAACCAATGATAGATAGATCTCCATTTTCCCCCCTTGTCCTTCCCCCCCCTCCTCCTTAACCCCCAGTTTCTTGTGTCCATTGATTATGCTCCTATGCATGCATGCAAGTCTTTCAATCTACGGCCATACCACCCTCAATGCGCCCGATTCTCGTCTGTTCTTTTCCTTTTTAAAGATCAGCACTTGATTGGTACTGTTATGTTAAAACTAGAGGCCCGGTGCACAAAAATTTGTGCACTTAGAGGGGTCCCTCAGCTCGGCCTGTGCCCTCTCGCAGTCTGGGACCCTTCGGGGGATGTCCACCTGCTGGTGTGCCTGGCCAGCCTGGGTGAGGGGCAGAGAGCTGTTTCAGGCTGCCCACAGTCCCTTCAGGTTTGGGTCCCTACTGGGGTGCCTGGCCAGCCTGAGTGAGGGACAGAGGGCTGTTTCAGGCTGTCTACAGCCTGTTCAGGGTTCAGGTCCCTACTGGGGTGCCTGGCTGCAAGCAGGTATCTGGGATTTATTTAACTTCTATAATTGAAACTTTGTTGCCTTGGTCCCAGCTCGAAGCCTGGGTTGCGCCTGGAAATCCAAGGTCCCAGCCCGGTAGGTATCTGGGGTTTGTTAATTTCTATAATTGAAACTTTGTGGCCTTGAGTAGAGCTCAGGGCCCTGGCTTCCTCCATTGCCCGGGGCAACTCCAGCTCTGTGGTGGCCACCATCTTAGTTGAGTTAATTTGCATATTTGCTCCTGATTGGCTGGTGGTCATGGCTTATGGGTGTGGCTTGTGGGTGTGATGGAGTGAGGGTTAATTTACATATTACTCTTTTATTAGATTAGATAATATAGAACCTAAAAATCTTAATTACTGCCACAAAAATATTCAAAGCTCTTGTCCAGAAATGATGCTGAAATACTGACCCATTTTTATAGATACAAGCAACCCTCTGATTCTTTTGACATTGATTTATAGTCTGTTTAGTATATTCAATGTCTGAGACTCCTCGGAGGTTGTTTTTGTTTATTTTATTTTTTTCTTTGCTTCTTTGTATGCTTTGTTATTTTATTTTTTGTTGTTGTTGAAAACTAGACCATTGACTATTATGATGTAAAAAATTTGGAAATAAGATTATTTTCCTTCCTCAGGGTTTGCTATTCTTTTTTTTTAATTAAAAAAATACATATTTTTATTGATTTCAGAAGGGAAGGGAGAGGGATAGACAGAAACATCAATGATGAGAGAGAATTATTGATTGGCTGCCTCTTATACCCCCCCCCTATTGAGGATTGAGCCTACAACCATGTGGCCTGACTGGGAATTAAACTGTGATCTTCTGATTCATAGATTGACGTTCAACTATTCAGCAATATTGGCCAGGCACTGATTCCATTCTTAACAAATGATTTTACCACCTACTTTAGAGAGATAAAAAAGACTAGATGCCATGAGCTACTTCTAATTTCTTCTTTTTCAATTCAGATTTTTCAGTTACTGTATTTTTATCACTCTTCCCTTTCTTTACATTCTCTACTCAGACTTGTAGTCAGCAAAAGCTTCTCTCCTTCCAAATATAATTTCTCCTCTTCACATCCTGAATCACATTATCTAAATCCTTTGAGATCTTCACTGATAATTTTCTTTCTCACTTGCATTTCAATTTACTACAGTCTCTCTTCTCTCCTTATCTGCTAAAATCCTCGTATGTCTTCATTTTCTCATTACCCAATTCATTTATTGGATCTCTGGAATCAGAAACTCACCTATCCCAACAATTCTACTAAAATTGTTCTCTTACCATTTGCAACAGCATGAATGGAACTAGAGAGCATTATGATAAGTGAAATAAGCCAGTCAGAGAAAGATAAATATCACATGATCTCACTCATTTATGGATTATAATGAACAACATAAACTGATAAAAACAGATTCAGAGACAGAGAAGCATCCGATTATCAAACCTCAGAGGGAAAGTAGAGGAGGGTGGGGTGGGGTAAGGAGGAGAGATCAACCAAAGAACTTATATGCATGCATATAAGCCTAACCAATGGACACAGACACCAGGGGGTGGCGAGGGCATGAGGGGGGGATGGGGGGTAATATGAGGATAAGGACACATGTAATAACTTAATCAATAAAGAAATTTAAAAATAAATAAAATTGTTCTCTTAAAGACGCCAGTGATATCTTATTACCCAACTGGGAAACTTAGCTCCACCCCAGTGTTAATCTTCTCAGCAGCAGTTGAAGTCTCACCTTCTTTGATTTCCAGGACCTTCTGCTGGGATTGCCTGAATTGTCTTCTGTGTGTCCTGTGTGCAGTTGCAGGGCCTTTTCTGTTCTTCAAAGCCATGTTTGTTCCTGCTTCAGGGGCTTTGTTCTTGCCACTCCCTTGCTTGGAAGGCTCTGCTTCTGATTGTCACCTGGCCATTTTCTTAGCATACATGTCTGTGCTCAATGTCACTCTCTCATTAGCGCTGTTTATTAAGACTCTAAGTGGCATGTCTCTTCTTTAACTCCCTGCATTGTCCTCACGGTACCCTTTTTACTTGTCTTCATAGCACTTTCCACTACCTTAAATTTCTTTGGTCTTTCCCCCCCTCCCTTTTTATGTAGTATCCTTGTGAATAGGGATAATGTCCATCTTCCCATCTTGATAATTGTTTTATTCAACCTAAGGAAACAGCTGATATGCAGAAATTCTCAGTAAATATTGACAAAGGCATAAATGGACCACTAGGTCTCTTCCTTATCTTCCTTCCTCTCCTTTTCCCCTCCTTCCCTCCCTTCCTTTTTTCCCTCCCTCCCTCCCTCCCTCCCTCTCCCTTCCTTCCTTCCTTCCTTCCTTCCTTCCTTCCCTCCTTCCTTCCTTCCTTCCTTCCTTCCTTCCTTCCTTCCTTCCTTCCTTCCTTCCTTCCTTCCTTCCTTCCTTCCTTCCTTCCTCTTTTTTCAGTTTTCATTATTAAAAAAACACACATATTTAAATTGTTTCCTTCTAAACAAATACTGGAGGTAAGATGAACAAACCAGCCAACTATATAAATGTGCACCCTGACCTTGATTCCTTTCTAATTTGTTTTCACACTTCCTTCCTCGGGGGCTGTTATCATGTTTTGGGTTAATGCTCAAATCTAAATGTCTGCTCTTGACCTATCTCTGTTTATAATTTCTTTAACCTCACTTAGTTAGATAGCTACTCTTGAATGGCCCTTTCAGTACTAATTACTTTGCAAACTTTTATTGTGCTAGGCACTAGTGCTACAAAGATGAACAAGACAGTTCTGTGAGCAGTGCCATTCACAGTCTCATATTCTGACAGTTTATAGTGGTGAGAACTAAATTTATGAGTTCTACGGCTTGAACTAGAAGTGGGAAGCAGATGACTTCTATTATTTGTAACAACGAAGACCACTGGCCGAGAGCATGTCATGTTCAACTTCATTAATAAGAACAAATCTTTCCAATCAAGTCTGCTCTATTCCACTAGCTAATATAGGTCCCACTAGGAATATCCCATGAAGTTAGTCATTAATACATTGATTAAATGATAGTCTTTTGGATCAAAGTACCTAGTTTCAAATCCTGGCCTATGCTGTCTATTGGACAAGTGTTTGGTTTTGCCTCAACTTTTTTTTCATCTGTAAAATAAAGGTAAAACTACCACCACCACCACCACCACCACCACCACCACCACCACACCACCATGACTACCTTATTATTATGAGAATCCATAAGTTAATATAAAGAGCCAAGCACTATGTTTAGCATATAGTGAGCACTCAATGGATATTGACTGTCCACAATTTATTCTGCACAAGCCAGAAAGCATCACACATGGAGTATTATAAACACATATTTATGCAGTTTTGCATCTTTGCGTTTTTGCCTTTTCCACTTGGTTTGTTTCTCAGCACTATTACATTTTCCATGCTTCAGGGTCCCTGACACCCCTGGGATACGTTCTGATACGTTTCATCATTTCGTGGAGGAGAGCTTGCATGCTTTCTGAGGTAGCCATGGGCAAAGGGCTATGATCTTTTTGCCAGGGAATGCTGCTCACCTCCTAATTACATCCTTCCTTTAAGTGAATGTTGTCTCTCTCATTGGATTTTTATTTCCAGCACCTGCTTGTTATGTAAATCTGTCTGTGTGACACATCTGCTTGTCTCTAATTTTTTTTTCTTTGCAAGCCACTTAAAGTTTTCTCTATTTTTAAGAAGCTGCCAAAACTTGTTTTGTTTCAAAACTGAAATTTCAAGAGTACTCAGTCAATAAACCGCTCAATCATCTGTAAGACCAAGAACAACAACAGTAATGCAGACAAATAATCAGAGATTCTACTTAGCTCACACCACAGATATTCCTCTGTAATTTTTGGGGAGTTGCAAGAGTTTGTGCTAGAGATGAATTCTGAAGGAGACTGTTTCAAAGGAATCCTTGTCAACAGTCACCCTTCACTCTCTTCTAGGTATGAGTTGCTTGATGAACCCAGTAATAACAACGCTACATATTTTTATAACACTTTTTTATAACACTTAGCAGGCATTCAAATGCCTTCACAAGTCCTGATCTCATTTGATCCTCACAACCAGGGGTGAGATAAGCCTCCTTATCACCTTCCCCAGCTGTCCCTCTTTTCTTTAAATATCTTTTCAACGGAGAAACCATTTTTCTTTCGGGGGCAGATGCCCAGACACAGATGCCCTTCCAGTTCTCATTATCCCTTTCTGCAGTCTCCCAGTCAACTTCCCCTGACCTTCCCTGCTGGCTCTGCTTAATGAGCATCCCTCTCAAGGGTCCAGGGTTCCTCAACACTGTCTACGTATTAGAATTACACAAAGAGGCATTTTTTTTAAACACTGTGTTCTGTCTGAGTCATCCTTTAGACCATTTGCAACAGAATTGCAAGAAAGGTCTGAGAACCACTGCCATGGACACTTAGGGCTGTGGTCTCCAGAGATGGAAAAGGAATTCAGTTTTGATTTTCTAAAGATGAAACCTTTACACGCTAACCATTATTGCCCTCAGTGGATTTTCTTTTAAGATAGTTTCCTATATCATGTTATACAAGTAGCGATAAAATAAATGTCATTTATAGATTGCTTTATAATTAAAGTATTTCCAGATGTATTATTTCTCAATGAGACTCTATTTTGGACATATGAGTACATTTCATTCTATAGTAATCGAGGCCCAGAGAGGTTAGATTTCTGGCTGCAGATTGTGAAGTGTGTGTGTAGTGGAGAGAGAGAGAGGGGAGGGGAGAGGCAATCCAGGTTTTTCTGACTTCTGATTTGATCAATTCTCCCCATCCTTGCTAATCACAGTGTGGTCCATGGGTCCACAGAACCTGCACCATTACCTGGAAGTGTGTTAAACATACAGAATCCCAGGTCCCATCCAGATATATCAAATCAGGAGCTGTATTTTAACAATTATATGGGGGGGGGGCGGATTCTGATTCTCATCAAGGTTTAAAATTCCTGCCTTATATTCTGCTGACTCTTGGAATTTTTATCCCTATGTTTTGTGGTGTGTTTGAATAAACCAATTGCATATATTGATGTCATGAGGGATACCTATTCAGAACTGTTGCCTGTAGTTTCCTCCCTGAAGTTTATTCTCTAGTCTCTGCACTATGACTTGGGGCATTCTTCCTCTACCTCTCTCACTGGCCTGGAAATGAATTTCTGATCATTTTCTGCTGCTTTGAATTCTGCAGGTACAAGAGGTATGGAGGACCCTGGGACGGTTGCTGTTGCTTTTTTTTTTTTTTTTAAAGTGTCATAATTTCCCTTCTTTTCTGAGCCAGAGGGTATAACCTAGGAAAATGCCAATCAGACTCGTATTAAATTTTAAAATCTCAGGGGATCTTGCTGAACTCTTGTTCCATGCTATCAGCATTCAGAGATCATAAGAGGACTTCAGAGATCCCACGTAGAAACAGCTTTCCTAATAGGTATTCTCTCCGCAAACTTCCGCTGAAAGGTTCTAGTGATATGCATTTCACTTTACTGAGCTCCAGGCTTCTCTGTGCTTCCCTAATGCAGTCTGAACCTGGAAACGTTTAATAAAAGGCAGAACGAACTCTTGTGGAGATTGTGATTCCAAGACTGAGGCTCACTCGTGCATGGCTACTGCATTTGAAATAAATAAATAAACAGGTTGATTTCAGAATCTAAGGCTCTGATGAAGTGTCGCAGCAGTGTGGGAAGCAGTCCTGACAGCTGGTCTCACGTGATCCCCTGTGTAGTTTCTGCAGCACATCATCCACCCCTGCTTGAATTGCTCTCCTTCCTCCCTGTATCTGTCTCTACCTTGCATTTCCCCAGACTTGGAGGTTAATGACTTTGTGCTCCTTTAGGGAAAGAAAATACACGGGCTCCAGCTAAGATCCTAAAGGTAATTTGTGGCATCCTTTGCAGGAGGGAATATATGCATACCAACTGTCTGTTTGCTATGTAGAAGTAAACGGAGTACAGCTAAATTCATGCAAGAGATATGCAAATGCATATACCACATATTAAAGAAATACAGACAAAACAAAATATAAACTGGTCCTCATTTAAATCCCTAGAACTCTTTCTTGATGGCTCTCATGGAACATTTACATCCCCCTTGTGCTACAGCATATGTATTCTCTGTGGTTGTTTATTATAAGCCACTGGACATGTCTTTATATTTCCTAAGGCGCCTAGCTCAGTGCTTTAGCCACAGCGTGGACTCTCATTGGAGTCAATGCATATATTGAATTAAATAATGGGGGAAAGAAGAAATGTGAGCCAGAGCTTTTGGTTCTGTTCTTTTTTTTTCAGACACTGTAGTTTCTGCAGCATGTTAACTACTTGGGAAAACTTATACACACCAATAACTTTACTAACCACATGGCTCACATATGGATATATCTGCCCAAACCTCTATCTACTCTGTACTGTGGGCACATACAGGCAACTGATTACTTGCCTTTTTTTGGGGGGTGGGGTGGGGAGGGGATGTCAAAAGTACTTCAAACTCAATTTGGTCAAAGTAAACTCATGATTGTGCTCCCCACAAATGTCCTATTTTTCGTTTCCTATTTCAATGGAGAGCTCAGTTATCCGCTTACTAGTACAAACAAGAAAACTAGAACTCCTCCTTTTCAACAATTTCTTTCTTTTTCCATATCAGATCTGTTATCAAGTGTTGTTCATTAAATTTACTAACTAGTACCTGAATCATCCATTTTTTTCTACAAGTGTGTAATATTCTAGTCCAAGCTACCAGGATTACTAAAATATTATAAAATGCTACTGTATTCTTCTACCTACATTTAATTTTTACTTCCTTATAATTCATTCTCCACATGGCAAAGGACATAATCTATTAACATGATGTGGAACAGCTATTTTCAAAGTGTCATTTGGGAATCTATTCAGGGGATACCATAAGATTAAAATTATTTTCTTAATATTACTACAACCCTTTCCCTCTCATTCTCTCTCAGTAGACTGGAGTTATCTATGGCAACCTGACCTGTGATATTGCAACAGAACAAACACAGAGACTGATGTAAGTATCCAGTTAGCTGTTTTTCATTAGGGCAAATATTGCAAGGATTTACAAAAGCATAAAACAAATATCACTCTCCTCAATTCTTTTTCTTTTGAGATAGATAATTATTTTAAAACTAGAGGCCTCGTCCACAAATTTTTGCATGGAGGGGGTCTCTTGGCCTGACCAGCCCAGCCGGCCCTGCCCCTGATCAGGCTGATTGGGGCCAGGCCAGCCATGGGGAGGGGCCACAGGAGGGTGTCTGGCCCTGGGAGGTTGGCTCTGGGAGCACAATGGCCACCAGGGGGCAGCTCCTGCAGTGCAGGAGTGATTGTCTGCCCTCTGGTGGTCAGTGCACATTGTAGCAAACGATCTTTCGGTCATTTGGTTGTTTGGTTGTAATTGTCACTCAGGCTTTTATAGATAGAGATAAAAATCATGTTATTCATGTAATAAACTTACTTTTGTTATTTTAAATGAATAAAAATAGTTTAAAATTTTCTTAGGTTCAGTTTGTAAAATAGTAAGTATTAATCAATGTAATGCAAATATAAACAAAGCTCTTTGGAGTTCTTAGTAACTTGTAAGAGAGTAAAGGGTTCCTGAGATAGAGACATTTAAGAACCACTGGCCAAGATGGCAAACCTTGGCCTGGGTACTGCTTAACTTCCCAATTTACCTTTCTCTATACTATACATCTCCTTTTCTCCTCCTGCAACCCTGAATTCTTAGTCTTTTATTTTTACCATATTCCCTTTCAATATGGGTCACTCTGCCGGAAACTCTCTTTCTCACCCTCTTTAACCAGTAAACTTGAAGTCATTGTTCAGATTTCATCATCTCAGTTGTCATTTCCTTAGGCAAGCTTTTCCTAGTCTTCCTGACGGAGTCACATTTACTATTTGGGGATCTCAAAGCATTTGTTTCTCTCATTCATTGTTATGGTCATTATCAATTAATGTCTAAAAGCCCACTGAGTAAAAGTGCCATGAGATCAGAAACCAAGTCTATTTGTGTTCAACACTGAAGCTCCAGTGCTTAGTATATGGTACCTGTGAAATGAATAAAATATTCATAATATATGTAGTACTTACAAAATGAAACGAATGGATGAACTGGAGTTATGCTACAAGTACAAAAATAGTCCCAAAATACGTACTGTTATGGGGGGTAGAAGTAAAATACAAAGACAAAACCAAGAGATTATCAAGATCAGTAAAATTTCACAAGAATTAAGACAGAGAGAAAGGAGTCTAATGATTCATCTAGAAGAGCAAATGAGGCAAGAAGGACCCAGGGATAGAAAAGCACCAACTGAAAAATTATATTTATCAAGAAGTGGGAGTCCCATTTGTTGACACTAGAACATCGCAGGGGTCAGGGGCACCAAAGCCCACACAGTAGAAAATCTGCGTATAACTTTGGACTCCCCCCAAAATGTAACTACTAATGGCCTGCTGTTGACAGGATGCATTACTAACAACAAAGACCATCGATTAATACATGTATTGCATGACAAATACAAAGTAAGCCACAGAAAAGAATGTTATTGAGAAAATCCTAAGGAAAATCTAAACTAATAAAAGCGAAATATTAAAATTAACCGTTTC
>PVJC01010882.1:0-42748 GCA_004026665.1 Murina feae | reverse complement strand
CCCCGCCCCCCCACCCCCACTCTCCCCTGCCTTCTGAGGTTTGATAATCTGTTTGATGCTTTTATGTCTCTGGATCTATTTTTTTCCATCAGTTTATGTTGTTCATTATATTCCACAAATGAGTCAGATCATGTGATATTTATCTTTCTCTGACTGCCTTATTTCACTTAGCATAATGCTCTCCATTTCTATCCATGCTGTTGCAAATGGTAAGAATTCCTTCTTTTTTTTTACAGCAGCGTAGTATTCCATTGTGTAGATGTACCTCAGTTTTCTAATCCACTCAGTGTACCATAGGTTTTAATCCACTTGTCTGTTGATAGGCACTTAGGCTGTCTCCAAATCTTAGTTATGGTAAATTGCACTGCTATGAGCATAGGGGTGTATATATCCTTTCTGATTGGTGTTTCTGATTTCTTTGCAGTTGACATACAATATTGTATGACGTTCAGGTGTACAACATGTGATTAGACATTTATATAACTTACAAAGTGATCACCCTGATAAGTATAGGACCCATTTGGCTCCATACATAGTTATTACTGTATTATTGACTATACTAGGGGCCCGGTGCACAAAAATTTGTGCACTCTGGGGGGGGTCCCTCAGCCTGGCCTGTGCCCTTTTGCAGTCTGGGACCCCTCAGGGGATGTCCACCTGCTGGCATGCCTGGACAGCCTGGGTGAGGGGCTGATGGCTGTTTGCAGGCTGGCCAAGCCCCTCAGTGGGGACCCTCACTCCATGGGTTTCATCTCCATGTGCATTTTCCCATCGTCCTTTTGTCTGGGGAGACACCTGGAGTGTCCGCAGCAGTCTCTCATGGGAAGGAGGGTACGTCACGTCAGTCCCGGCGTGCTCCCTCCTCCCCTGGGTCCCTCCCTCCTCCCCCGGATCCCCTTCCCAAACCCCATCGGGTCTCCAGAGGCTGCAGTAAATGGTGTGCCCGTAGTCTGCCCACAGATCATAGGACACCTGGCGGGGCAGTGGCGGCAGCAGCAGCGGCAGGACGCAGCCTGAGAGGAAGGGGCCGAAAGAGGCCAAGGGGCCCAGCCCGTCATCCCCGCCGGGGGAGTTCACTGTGGTGGGGCACACGAGGCGCAAAGGCTTGGTCAAGGTCGAGCTGCTGTGGGGGGCTGCCAGAGATGGCTTCTTGGTCATGGGACAGCCAGGGTGCTCCAGGGCTTGGGGTATGGTAGGCTTTCCCCCATCGCTGCTGGAGGCTCAAAGAGCCTAGGCTCCAGTTTGGGGGCCCCCACAAGGCCGTGGACAGGGAACCCATCCAGAGGCTCCATGGGGAGCAAGACGCCTGCCTTGGAGCTGGCCCTATAGTCTGGCCCCAGCAGCTCGAAGAACTCTAGGGTCTCAGGGACCTTGTCCAGGTCGCACAGGTTCACGCCGCACCCTGACAGGCTGCACCTACCGCCGCCCATGCTGCCGCCTGCCCCGTGCCCTGCTGCCACCTGCCCTGCCACCCACCTCGTCCTCGCTGCTGCCCGCATCGCCCGCCGCCTCACCTGCTGCTGCTTGCTCTGTGGATGCCGGCCTCCATCTTGGCTGGGTTAATTTGCATACAGCTGCTCTGATTGGCTGGTGGGCATGGCTTGGCTAGTGGGTGTGGCTTAGGCATCTCAGAGAGATGGTTAATTTCCATATTACTCTTTCATGAGAGTAGATCGCATATGCTACACTTTATATCCCCATGTTTATTTTTATAACTGGCAATTTGAAGATCTTAATTCCTCCCCCTTTTTCATCCAGCACCCAAACCCCTCCTATTTGACGATCATCAAAATGTTCTCTGTATTTATGAGTTTGTTTCTGTTTTGTTTGTTTACTTATTTTGTTTTTGAGATTCCACATATAAGCAAAATCATCTGATATATCTTCCTCTGACTTATTTCATTTAGCACAATAACCTCTAGGTCCATCCATGTTGTCACAAATGACAAGATTTCATTCTTTTTTATGGCTGAGTAATATTCTATAATATATATGCACTACATCTTTATCCATTCATCTATCAGTGGATTCTTAGGTTGCTTCCATATCTTGGCCCTTGTAAGTAACACCACAATGAATATAGGGGTGCCTATGTCTAAAAGAAAACATTTTAAATGCATTATAGGTGAGACTGATCTGCATCCCTGGCTAAAAATCAGTGCATACAAGTATCTGTTAACATACTACTTACTTTTATGATTTAGGCTAACAAAAGAGCAACAAAAGTTCCAGGTATAAGTAACGAATGGAGCATGATGCTCTACTAGTACAAATACAATTAAGCTAAAGATGATACAGATTTTAAAATAGCACTGGGCATTTCCACATGTGCCAAATTAAACAGTTTTGTAAATAGACAACTTATAAAATATCTATTTGTCCTACAATGGCTCCATATCTTCCTACACAGTTTGACAGAAAATGTGTTATTTTAATATTCCTGTCTTTCTGGAAATAAATGTATGGCTCACCTGTCACTTCCATACATTTTCCCTGTGTTGCTGTAGAGCTGTAACTGCAGAGCTGAGGGTGCTCCTGGGCAATACTGAGGTTTACCTGGGTGGGTGCATTCAGCAGTCAGGGCGCCTCCAATTTCAAAGGTTAGAAATAACTCAGTAAACCTACGGAATGTCTCCTGGCTTATGTGTACATTTACTCACTCAACAAATATTGATGGAACACCTGGTGTCTGCTGAGAGGGATGGTGCGGTGGCGAGCGAGACAATCTGTCTTGTGACGTTCAAGAATGAGCTTGCTTCAGGCATTATTGTTTTCGGAGACTCAAGAAACTCCTCCCCCTTCCTTTGTTTTGACCATTCTAGCCTCTTTGCTCACTGGCTTTATTCTCACGTGTCATAGAAAGGCTCCTTCCAAGTGGGGAGACAGAATTCCTCCCTCTGGCAGCCGCCCTTCCGAAAGGAAGAGAGCACCGCTTCCATGGCAGCATCCTTCACCCAGGCCTGATGGAAGGACTGGGATGCATCCTGCCTTGGCTTTGTCCTTCATGTGCCTGAGCCTTAAACCCAGGGGAGGGGGCAGGGATATCCGAAGACCAACTCCTGTGGTCCTGGCGTGGACAGCAGTCACACAAAACCATGCTGGGGTGGTGAGGGGTCATTCCCCAACTTATAGAAGGATTTTAGGCCCCAAACAAAGACATCCACCATACCATGAGTGATATTTTAGGGAGTATAACATGTGAAAAATGTGAACATTTTTCTGTTAAACATTAAACTAGCTTAATGTTAGATTAATGTTAGATTATTAAAACACTGGTTTAAAATTTTTTATTGAATTTATTGGAGTGCCACTGGTCAATAAAATTACATAGATTTCAGGTGTCCTATTCCATAATACATCATCTGTATATTGTATTGTGTGTTCACCACTCCAAGTCAGGTCTTCTTCCATCACCATTTATTCCCCCCTATACCCTCTTCTACTTCCCAACCTCCCTTTGCCCCTGAAAACATTGTTTTTAAAGTGGCAGCAATTCGGTAACTTCTGTGAAATAATTCAAAATCCACTGAGGAAACCAAGCGTAAATCCCCTGCTTATTTTGAGGCGGCCTTCACAAGATGTTTAGCAAAAGATTACACAATCAAATGAGGTTACTTCTAAGATTACTGAGGTGGGTGAAAGACAGCATTCGACTCTGATCACTTCCCTGAAGCAGGGTATGGGGTCAAAGATCAGATGAGGCACTCAAAAGAAACAGAAAACACTAGGAGAGGAGGGTGGGGGGAAGTCATCTTTCTCTAGGGATCATTCTGGAAAGGTCCCAGAATTACAGAGTTGGGTGAGAATACAGAGGTGGTGATGAGGGAAAAAAATTATATTGTGAAATAAAGCACTAATTCAGTAGCTGAAACTTCAGAGCATTAGGCCATGAGTAAAAGAGAAGGACAGGGAGGGTTCTATTTTTCTGTGGAGTGTGTAGGAGGAGAAACAATGAAAGCAGAATTGCCAAAGAGAAATTTCAGAGAAAGATAATGCATAGGAAAAGGAAGGGAAGAAGAAAAGAGGTCAGGGTGAGGATGATAGCTCACAATTATGGGTTACTTACCCGTGCCAGGGAATGTGCTCTGTATTTTCACGAACTTTTATATTTATACTTCATAGCAACCTTCTGAGGCAAGTAATTCTAATATTTACATGTTACAGAAAGGAAATTGAGGCTGAGAGAGGTGAAGGAACTTGTCCACATCACACAGCTGGTAAGAATTAGAGACGAGGTTGGAAGTCGGGCAGTCTGAGTCTAGCACTTGCACTTGTAGCTGAGTAGAAATTGAGAGCAAATTCATAGAAGAATGGTTGGAGAAAAAGAACAAGGCCTACAAGGTTTTGTCTGAAGGTCAAATATGTCTTTTAATGTGGTAATGACTGTATATGGAAACAAATTCAGGGGCTTGTAATTCTATGGAAACTTACTGTATAATAAAAATGATAAAAGATATCAATCTGCTTAGAGTAAGACATGACTCAGTTATTCAAACTAAGAAGGAAGATTAGTGGTCAAAGTGAAAATCATATCGTTTGCTTACAACACATAGGATCTGAAAAATAACTTTGATGTGTTTTTAAATGTTATTATTTAAAAAACCTAATTATAATTTATCTAAAGTATCCCAGTCGTGTTGTTCCTCAAGATGGTTCTTAAAACAAAAATTTAAATGTACAGAGAAAATATGAGATTCTAGGATTTTAAAGAAATATTATTTATATCAGAAAGATCTGAACGCTCATCTTGTATGTAAACTGTATTTATGATTTATTAACACCACACAATGTTAATTGTACTGTGTGTAGGACCAATCATGATTAAGAAAGTCTGGTGTTTGCCCTCATGGTGCTTTTTTTTTTTTTTTTTTTTTATCTCATAGCCTGCATAAACTAATTACTAAAATTCTGCGGCACACCAAAAAATATATTGTTTGCTGATCTGACAAAAAGTAGGTATGATTTTGATTCATTCACACCAGACAGCTATTGTGTTGACTGTTGCCATTTTTTTATTTGACAGTCTAAGGGAAAAGACATCAGTGCATCTGGCTAAATAGTCAGGTATTGCATGTTTTAAAAATTCTTGTGGTACACAGGTTTAAAATTGCTGCTCCTGACCCTAATCAGCATCTGTTCTTGCTACCCTGGGCCTTGGTAGGAATATCTGGACTTAGAGCAAGAAGAAAAAATGTCACCTTGGGCAAGTCACGTAACCACTCTGAAGAAATTTCAACTTCATTTTGGTTAGACTTAAAGATATAAAATGTAAGAGTATTTTGTAACTTATAAATATGTGTATTATATATACACTAGTAGCCCATTGTAGGAAGATTCCTGCAAGAATAGGGCTTCCTGAGCCAGAGCGAAGCAGAGAAGGGAGCGAAGCCCACCTAGGCTCCCGTATCTGCCACCTCGGCTCCCCCCACCCCTTCTCCCTCTCTTCACTGTCTCCGCTGCCTCGGCTCCGTTCCCTTCTCCACTGCTTGGCTCCCTTCTGCAGCACTTGGCTTCCTTCTACACTGTCTTTAGTCTTCGCTGTGCTGTGTATGCAAATTAACCACCATCTTTGATGGGTTAATTTGAATACAGTTGCTCTGATTGGCTGGTGGGCATGGCTTGGCTGATGGGCATGGCTTAGGTGTCTCAGGGTGATGGTTAATTTGAATATTACTCTTTTATTAGAGTGTATATATATATATATATATATATATATATATACACACACATATATTCTAGACATTATTCCTATTGCAATTCATAGAAAACTGTTTTTGTTCTCTTAGAGAAAATTTTCAGAAAATAATGCATTTTCACTAAAATTTATCTATGCTTATGAGATATAGCAATAACATGCTGTGGGTTAGGATGTAGAGTTAGAATGGCTCTATATCTACAGTCTGCCTCATTTAGAATAAAAATATGGATACTACATTCATTATACACATAGCCTAGATGATAGGAGTCCTCTCAAATGTTTCCCTCCCACTCCTGCAAATGCAACTGCACTTTATCTAGTCTTTCATTCTTTCCTACCATCTCAGTCTACTAGGGGACTTTCCTTCTGACTAATTTTCCCACCTCAAGGAACTTATCTGATCAATTGTCCAAAAAAGGATATTGTCCCTCTAGCTATAGGTTTTTCTCTTTCCCTCCTTTCATGGCTAAGATTTTCTACAGATTTCTTTATACCTCTTTCCCCCCTCTGTCCTCTTAAACTCACTGGAATCTTGAAACTGCTATATGGGATTGCTCTTGGCAAAGGCAACCCATGACCATCTTGCCACTAAAGTGTGTGGGAGCTTTATGTTTTTCTTATTTGGCTTCCCTGTGGAGTTCAAGGACAGAGTGAATTTAGGTACATTTGGGACGTTCGAATGGAAATGTGAGTAGGTAGTTACATTTGCAGATCTAGCGCTAAGGAAAGAAGTCTGGGCTCTTTGGATAGATTTGGGAGTTTTCATTGAAACCATGGAGCGTATTGTGTTAGAAGGAAGAGGACCAAGAAAGGAACCAACAGTTAGGTCAGCAAAGGGAGTACAGTTCATGAAGATATTGAGGGGGAGGTATGGTGGTTTTAAAATATGGTTTTGATTGTTTGATACTCTTTCTTAACTTTTCTCCTCTTGAATGTGGGCTGGACTTAGTGACTCCCTCCTGAAGAACAGAGTGAGGGTCAGGTGTTGCTAAGTGACTTCTGAGGCTGTGTCATAAAAACGATAGAGTCACCATGTTTTCTCAATCTTTGAATCTCTCGTTCTGATTGAAGCCAGATACCGTGTTGTGAGTTGTGAGGACACAAAACAGCCCTGTAGGGAGACCAATGCCTGAAGAGGCTGCATGGAAAGGCACCAACTTGCCAATCAGATTAGTGAGCCTCCTTGAAAGCAGATCTTCCTGCCCCGGTCAAGCTTCAGATGAGTCCAAGTCTTGCAGCTGAGACCCCAGAAAATGTGATGAATAAACCATTCTTGCTTTGCCCTGTTTGAATATTTGACTCATAGAAACCATGGAATAAATAATTATTGTTGTTCCAAACTACTATTTTGGGGTGATTTATTAGACAGGAATAAATAATTAATTCTGAGGAGCCAGAAAGGCAGGAGAGAAAAGAATTTGGTAAGGTAATTTAAATTAAAAAAACCACACGAACTTTATTTTTTTTATTGTTAATTATGGATACACAGTGACTCCTTGTATTTATCTGGTTATTACATTTAAAAAATTGAGACATCATTACATACAATAAACATGCACAGACCTTAAATGTTGGTCAGTGAGTTCTCACAATTGTTTACACCCATGTAACCACCACCCAAAGCAAGACACAGAAGACTTGTCAGTAAGCCCCCTTCTGCTCCTTTCTAGTCAGCTCTCTCATCCCAAGTCCAAATCAGTTTTAAATTCAATGATCATAGGTTAGTTTTGCATTTTTATTTTTATATGAATGGAATTATGCAGTGTTATTTTGTGTCTGGTTCCTTTCACTCAGCAAACTATTGGTGAGTTTCATTCATATCATTGCCTATATCGGTAGTACACTCCTACTTATTTGCAAGTAGTATTCCACTCTTTGAATATACCGTAATTTGTTTATCCATTCTTCCCTTCTTATATCTTTTGAAAAAAAAAGTAGTCTGCCTTTTAAATTGATTCTAGAGAGAGAGGAAGGAAGAGGGCAAGAGAAACATCTACTGGCTGCCTGCTGCACTCCCCCTACTGGGGAGTCCACAACTGGGGCATGTGCCCTAACCAGGGAATCGAACCAGCAACCTTTTGGTGCACAGAACAATGCCCAGCCAACAGATCCCACCAGCCACAGCCTCTCTTTATTTCTTTTTTTAAAAAAATATGTTTTATTGATTTCTTACAGAGAAGAAGGGAGAGGGATAGAGAGCTAGAAACATCAATGAGAGAGAAACATTGATCAGCTGCCTCCTGCACACCCCCTACTGGGGATGTGCCTGCAACTAAGGTACATGCCCTTGACCGGAATCGAACCTGGGACCTTTCAGTCCGCAGGCTGACACTCTATCCACTGAGCCAAACCGGTTAGGGCCTCTTTTTATTTCTTAAATAAAATAAGTATATATTTTTTCTTCATTATTGTGGACATGTCAAAATTACATGGACACAAAACTACAGGCACCAAGTTAGGTGGAAAAAATTGATACCATTATAATTAACATCATATGAATAGGTAGGATGCATTCGGGAATCACTGATAGCAACCATCACTACAGACTCTTTATAGAAGGAGAGCTATAAGCGTTCTGTTGGCCATAGTGAGTACACTGCCCCTACGACATTTAACTTGAAAATACGAACTGTTATGTAAAAAATCATAAATATGTCAATTATTCTGAGAAGAAACTTGAGCCAAAAGACACAGTTAGAATTAATGACACAGAAATAAAAAAATGGAAAAGAATAGAGAGTTATTTGTTGTACACACACACACACACACACACACACACAGATCAGCAATATTTCTAGACTCATGTATGGAGGCCAGTGAGACAAATGAGCCAATGGTGACTCAGTTGTTCTCTGTGGAGTGTCCGATACTTCTTTAGATCAAATCTGACTGAGCATTTTTGATATATTTAATTACACATTAAAGAGATTTGATATAGACCTTGGAACTATAATAATTTTTCCATGAAATATTTTTTTGTTCTTGGTGAGTCAAAGATCATGTGTTCAGAATTATGCTGGTTTAGAGATTATTTTCAGGTGGATTTCCCAAGGCCATTTTGTTAATGACACTAGTTTTAAAAACAGTTATCATCATCCCAGTTCTGAACTCCTAAAGCAGAAAGACTTCAAAATAATGTTGAATTATGCTAAGCTTAATTTTGTTATTTCCCAAGATGATCAATATAATCTCAAATCCTTTATGTTGACTACTCTCTTGCACTTTCTAATTTATAATCTCTGTCATTTTTGAGTTATAGGAGCAGCTAATAGAAAACACTTTGTTTTTACTTTGCCTTGCTTCCTGGTAATATAAATATCTGAAGAGGTTATTGCTCACCCTATAAAAGAGAGGCATTAGAATTTATGAATACTAAAGAAACCGTGTTCATTTCTGTTAAACTATGTGAAGAGCTAGAAACGGTGATTTTTCTCATGGAAAAGATGTATTAAAGGGAGTGCTCTCCCTACTGTATCCCTAAGGACCTTCTGATCCCATTTTAGCCCTGATTACTCTTTATCAGTAACATTTGGACAACTTTCCTCACCCTGTTCTTTGTTTTTACTTTCCTGTATGAATTAAGTGAAAATACTGTCCTCATCAATATCATCTCATGGTATTGCCAAAGATCAAGTCCTCAGGCCCAGATTCCAGCATGCAGCTGAAATCTGAGCGGGTGGGAGGCCCCCTACACCACTCGCTGCCTGCTTCATGGGAAGCTGAACAGTGGAGTCAGCCTGGAGGATTACAATTTATCTGGGCTGTTGTTCACCTCTACTGGTTTCATTTGCAACTTGTCTCAGCTAGGCAATTAAAAGGAAGCTTTTAGAAAAGAATGTATGTACAACCGTTTTATAACAGTGAGCCTCACTAGTTCTGAAACTTAAAAAGACAAACCTACAGGAGCATCCTATTATTTTGTTTAACTATTCTAATTTATACCTAATTTAAGGTTTTGAGGAATAGGGATATTTTATTCTTAACCAAATGACAGCCCAGCAGTATGGTTAGCCAACAGAGCCTGGATCTAGTTATACATTTGTAATAGGAATAATGGCCTCCATCAACTATGGTAAACAGGGCCGGGGAACAGTTAGGTTACAGTTGTAATATAAATGAATAATACAAAAATCGATAAATAATAATACAAGAATAAACTGTTTTTGCATACTCTCAACTGTAAGCCTACTGTTGCCCACCCCTGTATATTATGGTGGTGAATCAAGGTAGTTTTGTACAGTTCTCAGGTAGTTATAGGTTCAAGGCCAATAGCTAATTCTGTGATAGATGAACTACAACCCATGATCATTAAATTGTTTTAAATCACAATTTAAACAGCCTAACACCCATTTGTTTGCCTATGGGAAATTCACAAGAGTTCACATCTGGTTACCTTCACCTCCATCCCCAAATAGGGGCGTGGCTTATTAATCTGGTTACTTAATAATTCTGATATTCATTTTTGCATCTTTAAAAGTGGAAACTGTAATTATAAGGTGTTTCTAAAGAGTAACAGTAAGTATGTAAAGCACTGAGCATGTGTTTGTTACAGAATAGATACTCAGTATTTGGAAGCTATATTATTCATACGAACAAATAATTCCAGGTGCTCAGTTAGCTTCCTATATTCACATAGAAAAAAACGGGTGCGCTGTGTAACACCAGCTTTTGTCTGTTCTCCCTAGAAATCCTAACGGTGTGATGGCCCCAAAGCAGCTGACAGTGACCCTATGTCAGTGCAACTCCCGAGTTGAGGGCTGCTTCGGCTGCTCTAGGGGCTCTAAGGGGAACACTGCGGCCCACGGTTTGGATTCTGCTTTCCAAGCTACTGCATGCGTTCCTCGGGCCTTATTTTTCTCACTGATCCAAAAGGAAGGTGGAAGAAAAACAACGACATTCATAACATAAGGAAGAATAAATTTTATATTTTCAGAGGTACCTTTGGGTGGACTAGGCTGTTTACAAGGAGAGCTGGTGACAATTAGGGTATAATTCTGAGGAAACAGAGCAGAGTTGGACTTTAAATGTGCTGAGATAGAACAATCTAGGAGTACCTGTTCTAGTATCTTGGCAACATCAGCTTTCTGGTTGTTCACATGACAATACCATTGTGATATAGAAATACTCCAAAGTGAAGGGATCATTTCTTGGTGGTTTCACCGAAATTCTAAGTGCTAGTGAGAAGTATGTGAGAATAAGAAGAATCAGTTCTATTGATTAGTTCTGTGACTTTGGGCAGGGGCCACATTCTGTCTTGAACGCCCTTAATTATTGTCGCACACTGTAGGCGCTTTTAGAATTTCTTAAATGTAGACTGAGACAACCGCGGAAGTCCTAGGTGCATTATAACCCCCTCTAGGCACTGCTGTGGACCCCACATAAACAGTTAAGGGAGCTTTTAGAAAGAAATGCATGTGAGAGAGTTCTCAAGGAGCCCCGCATCTCTACAAACAGGTATTTCAAAAGCAAATGCCTCAATGGGAGAAACGCCTTGGCCAGTTGGATTGCAGAACTTAAAAAAGGAAAAGAGCCCAGCCAGTGCCTTTGTTGGGAGAGAAACAGTTTAGCTTCTGGAAACGATTTCACAGCTTGGAGCCCAGCGATGCCTATTTTAGGCTAAATCGTCTATTAATTAAACTGAAATGACTTAAACATTCGTCACCTTGCATTGCACCTCTCAGAAAACAAAAAAACAAAAACAAAAACCTTGGGGTATGGAATGATGACAACAGACATTCTCCCCTCCCCTCCTTTCCCCGCCAGCCCTGCGCCTGTTTAAAGTGCACGGGACCGAAGAGGCCAAGGGACCCGCGCCGGCCCCCAGGGGCTTTGCGCAAACCCTGCCCGCGGGCCCGGCGGCGCTGCGCCCCAGCGCGTTGGCAGCTGGCGACCCCCCTCGCCTCCCCCCCGCGCTGCGGGCTCCCTGAGGCCTGGGCGGCTCGGCTAGCGGCTCCAAATGTTTTCCATATTTGTTCAGCCTCCGTAATCCGAACGCCAGGGCCGGCTCAGCCCGCCCAGCGCCGCCCGCTCGGGCCCAGCGCGCGGCGCACACGCACGGACCCACCCCGCCGCCGCCATGGCCAAGGACAAGCAGCCCCGCGGCCAGCGCAGGCAGGGGGGGCCGCCGGCCGGGGACGCCGCCGGGCCCGACGACATGGGGCCGAAGAAGGGCAAGGGGGCCCCCAAGGCGCGCGGGGAGGCGGAGGAGGCCCGGACGTGCTGCGGCTGCCGGTTCCCGCTGCTGCTCGCCCTGCTGCAGCTGGCCCTGGGCATCGCCGTCACCGTGGTGGGCTTCCTCATGGCGAGCATCAGCCCCTCCCTGCTAGTCAGAGACACTCCGTTTTGGGCTGGGATCCTTGTAAGCATCGAGTCTGTTTTGCCTGCGCGCGTGTGCCGAGCAGGAATGCGAAGCCGCATGGCCGAGTCAGCACTAACCCAGCTGCATGCGCCCCTCCCGGCCCCGCTCCGCTAACCCGCCCTCCCTGCTCGGGGCGGCCGCCCGCCCGCCGCGCGGGGGTTGCCCGGGGCCAGGCTGGGCGCCCCAGGACGCGCGCCCGCTCTCCCGCTTGTGGCTCCTGACGCCTTCAACGAGGCCCAGAGCTGTTTATGTAGATCAAATGGAAATGGAACAGTTCGCCCCGTAACGACAGCAGATTCACTTGGGCTTTTTCCTTATCCTCGTCCCTGGGCCCCAGCCCTATCCCTAAAGAAGTAACGGACAGAGAAGTCGTTCATCTTAGTGAAAAAAGTAGCTTTGGAAAAATTCTGCCCTTGGCGTTGCCCTATTGGTTCGCATTCATTTTATCCTTCACATTTGAGGTTCCATTAGTACATCTTACAAAATAGTGGTCTAAAGCAGGAGAGGCGAATACAGCGAGCACAATCTCCATCTGCCGGGCTCCGGCCCTGGCGGGGGTTTATTTGGGACTCTGCTAATGGATGTCCTGTTCGGAACAGAACACGGCTCAGCTGTTGTTGAGTGTGGAGACGCACGGCATACTTGGCTTAATGAAATGGCTTCTTTGATGTGCAATGGGTGCCATTTATTGAGCACCTACTGTGTGCCTGTCCTGCTAGAGACCTTACATATATATTTATATTTTCTGATTCCCACATCATTCTTAATCGGATACTTCTTATTTCATTTCTCAAATGAGAGAACCGAGGGTCATGAGTTGGCAAAGTTGCCACATCAGCCAGGTTGATTCCCTTTTGCACCAGACTACATGTGCACTTTTCTTTATTGAGCCACACTGCCACCACATTTGGTTTGTAATTTTAATCTATATATATTTTAAGATTATATATATATATATATATATATATATATATATATATATATATATATATTCTGATTTATTTTTTAAAACCTCTTGCAGAATAAGGGCCCGGAATTAAGAGAAATGTCCTACGGTGATTAACATGGCATTTTTGTACAGAACACAGTTTTAATGTTATGCTATCCTAATGGTGCCTTGTGGTTTACCGAAATCCCCTTGATCCATGAAACAGCACTTGGGGGTGGGAACTGTGTTTCCTCTTTGGACAGGAGGAAACAGACAGAGAGAAGTTAAGTGACATTCTCGGGATCCCGAAATGAAGAGTGGCAGAGTCAGGGGAGGCTGGAATCACACTCCTGGCTCCTAGTCTCCTGTTGCATCATTACTGCTATCACTGACCACAGGAGCTATAACGCATAGAGCAATCCTCAAAATAATTTTGTATCAGGGCAGATGTTCAAAACAACTGATAAATATGCATCCAGGTAGGGCTTTCCTAATTAAGATTATTTGAACTCACAAATTCTTGCAGAGCAATTTAAAACTTTTAATTTGTGTACTAAGAATCCCCACGAAATTACCATGATTGGAGTTTTCTAAATCAAGGGATTTTAAAAATAGCTTTTCACTAAGATATACTGGGTATTTTAGTCACCCCAATGGCTGTCAAGTTACAAGAGGACTTTAATGCTAGGCAAATTAAAAGAAAAAAGGAATGAAACTCCTTCATCAATGGTTTTGAATATCATTTGTGAATGTGTTTTCTATCTTTTCTTTATTTCAACTTTGAAAAGCCTAGTACCAAAAAAGCAAATTAGATGGGAAGAAATTTTGTTTTGATGTTTAAGGCATGACCATACCAAAAAAATGCAACTCTGAAATTTCAGGAGCTCCTGTTTGGAGTATCCCATGGACACTCCCTGGGTGTGGCACAAAGAGTATTATCTATAGCCAAGTCTCTCTTTCCAGTTTTCTAGTTTATAATGTGGGATCTACTTGAAGTTCTTTTGTGTTGTTTTTTTTTTTTGTAGTGATATCTGTCCCGGTCTTTATAACCTTCAGCTTTCTTTAGAAACACGTAGAATGTGTTTGTAGAGCAGAGCAGTTCGTGGAGATGCCTTGAGACAGAGGGGAGTGCCTCAGAGGAGCCAGGCAAGGACAAACTCTCACCCCAGCTGGGCCAGCGCTGCAGGCAACATGACACTGCCTCCCACAAACACCGTGCTTGTCGTCCTCCTCTCACTGTCTGTGCTTGTGCATGGGGCACTCTTCCAAGCTTTCAGGGGTGGGAAAAGGCAGGATGGGGACAGGCAGACGCATCAACCCTGCACTTGGTGTTGAGCCCTCCCTCGGCCATTATTCTCTGAGTAACTTGAAGTGAGTTAACCTCTCTAGGTTTCCATTTTGTCGTTGATGAAACCTATGGTAATAATAATTCCTACCTCTTAGGGTTGTCCTGAGGATTAAATAAATTAAGACATGTTCTAATACTTAGGAAAGTGCTGGCTAATGGTTAGTATTCACTGAGTCAGCTCTTTTTATTAGCAACTACAGGTCCAGTGCACAAAATTTGTGCACTTGGGGGGTCCCTCAACCTAGCCTGCACCCTCTTGCAGTCCGGGAGCCCTTGAGGGATGTCTGACTGACTCCATGGGGAGGGGGCCTAAACTGTCAGTCGGACATCCTTAGTGCTGTCACAAAGGCTGGAGAGTCTCCCGCCACTGCCGCTGCGCTCGCCAGCTATGAGCTCGGCTTCTGGCTGAGCAGCACTCCCCCTGTGGGACTGTACTGATCACCACAGGGCAGCTCCTGCATTGAGCATCTGCCCCCTGGTGGTCAGTGCGCACCATAGTGACCGGTCGTTCCGCCATTCGGTTGATTTGCTTATTAGCCTTTTATTATATAGGATGAGCAAAACCATCATTGGTAGTGGCACTCTTCAAATTAAAAGTGGCTCCATTCTACCTCTGGTCTTTCAGAACAGTCATTTTGGACTTACTATGTTTTTCCAGGCTAGTTTGAACGCCGAAGGAGATATCAATTTGGCTGTCTCACTTTTTCTGTTCTCTACCAAGTTACTATTGGCAATCTTAGTGGTATTACATTCGTCCAGTACTTTCTGAATCTCTCTGGAGGTTTATAAAAATTAACTTGGAGGAAAGACCCCTCCCACTCTCAGATCATTTTGCCTAGAAATATGGGGTGCTTCTGGCCCTGTTTAAGAGACCTATTAGACCAAAGCAGGGCAGGTCAATCCCTAGGGCTAAGGCAAAGTCGAACCCTCTTTCAGAATTTAGACTGAATTCAAGCAGGGACCCCAGACTGATGCACTCACCCCATTGATAGCTTTGCATGCTTAATTCATGTTACTTATTCATTTTTCAGTGACCTGGGGATTTGGGCATTGCCATTCCTATAATTGAATCTTGGTATATGGCCAAAGCCACTGAGGTGACTTCTTGTTGACCAATGTTTAGGTGACTTGATGAACATTCAGGAGCTTTCTGGCTATAGATTAAAGAAGCCCTTGGTGATCTATGATCAGAGAGTTATATCCAATGAAACTATAGGAAAATAAATAGGTTGTCTCTTGCCTATTCACAAATGTAACTTTCTCATATCAGAGAGATGACTGAAGTCTTCTTACTTCAGTTACAAAAGGTTGATGTAAAGAAAAAAAAATAGAATGGAGCCACTATGGAGACCAAAGTGCCGTTCTTTTCTCTTATTTCTTTACTAGGGGCCCAGTGCACAAAAATTTGTGCACTCAGGGGGATCCCTCAGCCTGGCCTGTGCCCTCTTGCAGTCTGGAACCCCTCGGTGGATGTCCACCTGCTGATGTGCCTGGCCAGCCTGGGTGAGGGGCTAATGGCTGTTTGCAGGCTGGTCAAGCCCCCCCCCAGTGGGGACCCTCACTCCATGGGGGTGTGGCCAGCCTGGGTGAGGGGCTGAGAGACATTTTCAGGATGCCCACAGCTCCCATTGACCCAAGGTCCCAGAGGCTGACTGGAATCAGGTTGCTGGGGTTTATTTATCTTCTATAATTGAAACATTGTTGCCTTGAGCAGAGGCCTAGCTGGCCTAGGCAGGCAGTTGCAATGGAAGCCTGTTTGCTCCAGCTCCCTGGCTGCTGGCCTCCATCTTGGCTAGGTTAATTTGCATGCAGCCTCTCCAATTGGCTGGGGGTGTGTGGCTTGGTCAGTGGGCATGGCTTAGGTGTCGTGGAGTGATGGTTAATTTGCATATTACTCTTTTATTACATTAGATGACTTCAGGATTGTAAGTCATACCACAATGACAATACAGAGTGAGACAGGGTCTTTGAGGATGAACTAGAGGCAGGGGATCCTAAATAGTAGGCGTTTGCTCTGCTTTTCATTCTATCAGTGCTTGAGTAGCTGGGTCAAATAGGCATTTCAGGTTGCTCACCATTCCAGAATTCTTACTGATGACAAGCGAGTATGGATTGAAGGAATCTGAGAACTTTGGGCCTTTGATTACTTCTTACTGAAATGAATACAATTTTGGAGTAGGTGGAGCATAACATGTCTGAACATTGGCTTACTTTGCTTCATTCTGAGAATTTGTTGGGAGTGTTCCCTGTGCTAGGAATTGGTTGAAACATAATGAATTATCTACCCGGAGGAGATCTCCGGAGATCTTTACCATATCGGACAGTAATGAATACTTCCGGTCACAAAACTTAATCCAACAAACACTTTTAAGGCCCATTTACCTTTCAAAGCATTTCACTTACAGTGATTTATTTGTTTTGGCCCCTCTACTCTGAAGTCAATTTAAGAGCAGACTCTTGTCTCTCATCCCCAATGGGGATGCTTAGTATTTGTTAGTCTCTTGGCCCTTACAGGAATATTCTCATGGAAAATGGGGGTTTCTTTGCCCTATTGTAGTTTTTAGCTTTCCTCATTCTCTCTCTATTGCTCTCATACCCTACCCAACTGGAAAATATATATATATATATATATATATATATATATATGCTTGAAAGGAAGGGACGAATATTTCCTTTCCTTAATATCATTCATAAAACTCACTGTATGAATCTGTCATGATTAAGAGTCTTATCAAGAATCTGTATACTCTAAGGAGTTCAAAATGCAGATTTATTCAATTTTAACAATCTATTTTTAATTTGACTTAATGGAAGGGAAAATTGAGTGATTATTTATTTTAAAATAGAATATACCCTGAAATTCACAATTAGAATTATGATATATAGCAAGTAATTGTTATTACCCATTATTTATAAGTAGAGAAACTAATACATGATGATTTAGCTAAATGATTTCGGTTAGCTAAATCACGGTTATGAAAAGAAACTGGAAGTGAGGAAGGCTTGGCATTGGGTTATGGACAGATCCTAAAGCAAGTCAGGAACTAAAAATGGTATCAATTTTCTATATAAGTGTACTGACATTTGAGCAATTTAATCTGGAATTATATTTTAGAAATATATTGTATGATAATGCATTACTTTTTATATTGGGACTTCAATATGCTTCCAAAAATCTAATGTTGCATATATGATACCTCTGGGAAATAATTTTTTCATAGCAACTGTCACAGGATTATTGGGAGCTGAGAGGTGATAATTACATAGCCTAACTTAATTTATTATAATAAATAATGATAGGAAAATTATCTTATACATGAAGGCCTCCTACTAAGCATAAATAAAATGTAATTGAATTAATGGGGCAAACAATTAAATGTAAAATGTACATGAAAATAAAAGGGAATATTAATAAGTTTAATCACATGTTGCCTGGAAGAATTTTAGGAATACAGAATAAAGAATAAGGCAGGTTAAGATTGAACAAAATCATTGATACTCAGAATGTTAGGAGAAGTGTATTTTCCCCTTTCCACTAGCCCAGTGGTTCTCAACCTTCCTAATGCCCAGACCCTTCAATACAGTTCCTCATGTTGTGGTGACCCACAACCATAAAATTATTTTCGTTGCTACTTCATAACTGTAATTTTGCTACTGTTATGAATCATAATGTAAATATCTGGTATGCAAGATGTATTTAGGCGACCCCATAAAACGGTCGTTCGACCCCCAAAGGCGTCGCGACCCACAGGTTGAGAACCGCTGGACTAGCTTCATACTGAGCCAGATACACAAAGGCCCTGAGGGAGAGTGCGTATATAAGGAGACAGTGATCCTGAATCTTCTTTCTCATTTTAAGATGGGGAGGAGAACAGGCAGGTCCTGACATTTTCCATCCAGTAGTGTGACTATGTTAAACTCAGAAAGACAATCTCTGGATACTTTTGAGATGTCAATCATCATTTGGTTTTATTTTTTTTAATCATAGAAATACTAGTATATAGAATTTGAGGGTAAGCCAATCAAAATAGAGAAATTTATTCTCTTTAAATATATTATATGTCCATGGAGATATTATGTATCTCCTGACACATAATGGGTACCTGAAAAGTGTGGAATGGAACTCTATTTCTATACTTGCCATTATCAGAGTTTCTGTTTGAACTTATGAAAAAAAAAATTTTAACTGTGGTTGCAGACAAATTTAAGTTTATTGATAGCATTAAAAAGAACTCTGAGGTAATAATAAGAAATCTTGTGGGGTCCTGGGTTCCAGAAATATTCAAAGCACATTAGATTAGTATTGTAAAGACATTTATTTCATATCATAAAATGCCTGTAGGATTAAAAAAAAAGGAGGAAAAAGAGATTGTTTGATTTATTTTACATTCCCCTAATTAGAATAAATTAAGGTAAATTAGGATGGATATAACTGAAGGCTGGGTGTTTCCTTCAACAAAGAAAGCAATAACATAGGTTTTTCCAATATTTGGTCTAACAGTTTCTTAGATTGCCACTATAATGTCTGCTTTAAATTTCTTCCGAGGAAATGGATGTTTTCTGGACTGTCTCTTGCCTTTAGCCTTGTCTGCGACGTTTCTATGAAGGGTGTTCTTCAACTGGGTCTCTGCCTGTGTTGTACGCTGAAGGGTTAGCATCAGCATTAAAGGTTATACACAAGGGTATGTGAAGAGTTCAGTTGCATATTTCCATGTTGCTGTAGGACAGTTATGGAATCTCGTCATTAAACTTTAATCAGATATCATTTCACTGCAAAATACAGTTCATTTTTTAGGGCCCAGACCTGGCAAACTGGAGAAATGCTGATCAAAAGAGCCCATCAAAACCTATAGCTGGATGGGACCTCCTATTGTATTTTAACTCTGTAGTTTTTGCTTCTTGTGAATATTCAAGTCCAGGTTTATTACAGTCAGTTCTTAAGCTGAAGAAGAACATTTTTTTTTAAAGAAGAATCTTGGCAATAGCATTTAAATCATAAACCATACATAAGCCTTTTTCAGGAGAATCTCTTTTAAACTGTTTGGATGCTGCCTCAGATCTCAGTATATTGATATAAAACTTGGCAGGAGTAGCTGTCGGATGCCTGAGCGAGGCAGCACACTCGATCACCCCAGTTAATTTTAAAAAATCATATGTGTATTCCCTACACATGTGGCAACAAGCAGAATACATTCTCCGTTCTTTCCTGCTCCAGCAGCGGCAGGTTCTGGCCAGGGTTCCTTCAGGCTCGCAGGGGGCCTCTTTCTCACTGTGTGCTCACAGCCTGTCCTGGGCACATGCGGGGGGAGAAAGGAATCTCTCTCTCTCTCTCTCTCTCTCTCTCTCTCTCTCTCTCTCTCTCTCTCTCTCTCTCTCTCTCTCTCTTCCTCCCTCTCTTCTTCCTATATGGCCACCAGTCCTGTAGGATCAGGATCAAATCCTTATGACCTCATTTAATTTAATTACCTCTTTTTTTATTGGTTATATATTGAACATCATTTTTTCCTTTATTTTCCCATCACCATATATCCCTCCTATATCTGCTTCTACCCTCCTCCCCTCCACAATCACCATGCTGTGTTCATGTCCATGAGTTCTTTCTCTTTTTTATCCTTTTTTGCTGAATCTCTCTCCCCCTAGTCCCCACTTCCTTGAGCTGTCAGCCTGCTCTCTCTCTATGAACCTTAATTTCCTCTTAAAAGCCCATCTCCAAATTCAGTCACTTTGGGCATTAGGGCGTAAACATATGCAACTGGGTGGGCGGGGGGCGGGCACAATTCAGCTCGTGGCACTTTCAGTGAGGGATATAAGCTCATACCTCGGTCATTGTTAAGCTCGCTTGTCCGCTTATTCCAAGGCTGTGTGGTGTTCATGGACCAGCTAGCAGTCTGACTGTTTCTGATGAGACTTCTGAGCCAGTAACCTGACATGTGCAGGTGCGTCGAGGTGGTGTGGCTCTGTGCTCACATGCAACACACGGAGGAGGCGGTTGTGTTAACTGTGTTTAGCGATTTGGTCTTTTGTCAAATTTCTGTAAAAGTAGAACACAGGCAGCTAGTGAGTTCAGTTCTAAGGGGAGCGTAGGCAGTGGTTTGCTGCATTCGCTCTCTAAGGCTTAGGAGACACCCTTTGGTAAATCTCTGCCTCCTTCAGTGCTGGGAGGGGACTTGTCCGGTTCTAGCTGGCGACACCTTGGCTTCTGGGGAAGGGAGTGCCGGCTCTTGCTGAGTGGTGCTGTGAGGATGCTCAGATGTCAGCAGTCAGAGGAGCCCTCTGTGCTCCGAGGGGCGGTGATCTCATGCGGGTGTTTTCAGAACTCGAGGGAAGCCTCTCAGGTCCTCTTTGGAAGGTGCAGCCACAGCTTTTATTTTTCATGATGATTCTGAAAATGAGAGTCATACTCTTGGTTTTGTGGAAAGAGCCAGAACAACCCCCCGGGCTGTTCCCACCTTGGGCCTCTTGATAACACATCCTCTTACAGGAAGGGGCCTGCATCTCGGTGGTAGCCCTTCCCTTTGGCAGGCCTTCAAGGGCTGCCCATCGGTTCCTGTTTGTCCTGCTTACAAATCCCCACAGGGCTTCGCTTTACTCTGTCAAGTGCTACACACACCCCAGCCGCCCCAGAGGGAAAGGCAAGATAAGACTGACCAGAGCGGTGCAGCGTGCCTCCTTCCACAGCTAGTGCCATCCCAGTTCCAAAATGAGTGGCAAAGGAAGGCACAGGGGCGTTCCAGAGGCACCCAGGAATATCCCCGGGTGAGCATAGAGGTTGATCTCCTGATCTAATGTTGCTCTCTCTGCCTGTCACAGTCGTGAATGTGCTTCAGTGCTGTGTGTCCTGGGCGCCGGCGAAAGGCCAGCGAGTGAGTAGATGTTAGAAAGCACAGGGTTTGTCCATAAAGAAGCCTTCTCAGACTCTGCCCACGAACTGCTACTGGGGCCTGCGTCTGCCCATGCAGAAATAAGCGACTCCCCACCTCTGGCCGGGGGTGCCGTGGGGCTGGGAGAGGCTGTTTCAGGGGCATCCATCTCAACTGTTGTTGTGAAAGTGTTAGATTCAGCATCGTAATGAGCCATGCAACCTCCCCCTGTGAGACAGGGTATTATCAAGGCCTTTCTCAGGTGGAAGGTAGTGACAGGTGACAAGAGAAGAGGGGGAATTGTGAATGTGTTAACAAGACCCCGACTAGGGAGAGAGTTTTAGCTTTATTACTGGTGGGTGGGGGCGGGGAAGGGGGAGAGACAAAACGAAACACTTTCCAGCACTTTCTACAGTATCAGGTGCAGCACACAGATGAGGCTATTAGGCGTGGGCTGAGCTCTGGAGAAGGCCCTTTCCGAGATAAGGGAAACAGATTCCAGTCCTGATGGGTTCTGGTGGAGGGTGGAGGGTGCCGTGCAATTAGGGAGAACACGGGATGGCTCTCCCTTGGAGCAGCCAAGGCCAGGAGAGGACAAACTAGGGCTCATAAGGTGAGTGTGTTAGAATCAATAACAGGTCGCCTCCCCGCCACTGCACACAGCTTCCAGACAGAAGGACGTTTGCACGTTACTTGTTCCATAATGGCATTTCTCTCGTGCTTTCAGCTGGTGAGATTCCAAGCCAGACGGACCCGGCGCACGCTGGCTGGCTCCATCTCACAATCTTTCCGTGAACAAGTCGTGCGGGGCGCCTATTCAAGGGCTCCGATCACAGTTAAGAGCCTCGAGACCAAATGTAATGTTTGAAATGAGCAAAGGGTGACCGTAACTATTGTGTTACAGAACCCTCGATAAATAATTCTCACTCAGTCCCCGAAGCCAGTGCGTCACAAATTTTTCCACCTCGAGACCTCCCTGAAGCTTCGCTCCTCACACACACATCACAAAAAGCTCACAAAAAGCTCAGTGTCTCGCTAACCCATGTTGCCATGGAAGGGAAGAGGAGAAATGTTGGAGAGGCTGCAGGCTGCTTGGGGACACTGACCTCCTCATGCTGAAAAGAGCAAAACACTTTTCAAAGGAGAAATAATATCATATATTCCTTAATGTGCCGTTATATCCTGGTTTCTGTGTGTGTGTGTGTGTGTGTGTGTGTGTGTGTGTTAAAGTGCTCTCAATTAGAAAGCCACTTGATAATATGTTTTGAAGGTTGAACTGGATGGTTCTGTCATTCATACTCCTGTTACAATGTTATATAATTGAATTTATATTGATTTACTGGACCACTGCTGTACACTGTGCTATTTCCTACATTTTCATTTATTGTACTATTTCAGATACATGAACCAGGGGTATTAATGTAGAATTATCTCTGCAGTCATTTCTAAAGAGGGACCTAATTTGAGAACCTACTTAATTATGCCTGAGTACTAAAACCCAGCTTATAACTATACTCCTAGAGTAGACAAACCCACATGTACATGATTTCTTTTTCTTCTGAGGACTTGAGAAACCCCACAGTGAAACAAATACACTACAGGCTATTTATTTTCCCCACAAATGTGGAGGAATTATACCCCTCCTGTTGATTCATGAGCAATGTCGGAACCAATCTTTGTTTCTCTTACATTCTTTGAAAATGGATTATTTTGCAAAGTAGATGTTTATAAAAGGTATTGATGGTTAGCTTTTGGTCAGTCATTACAAGAATGAGTTAGGTGGTTGATAAGTAGAACAGAACCCTATGAAAGAAAGAATACTTACGACCCTGTTTCCCCGAAAATAAGACAGTGTCTTATATTAATTTTTGCTCCCAAAGATGCGCTAGGTCTTGTTTTCAGGGGATGTCTTATTTTTCCATGAGGAAGAATACGGTACACATTTATTGTTGAACAAAAAAAAAAAAAAAGGAAATTTATTACCTGTGTGTCCACACAATGTGCCCGACTCCTGCCCCGCGCGACTCACTGTCTAATTGTGAGTCAGCCAGACTCCGTCAGGGCAGAGCAAGCAGCAGGCACAGCTTGTCCTGGAGGTGGTGCGGGCTCTCTGATTAAAAGAGACCTCGCGCTTCCTGTCTGATCCAGCTACGTTCGGCCAACAGTGAGCTGCACGGCGGCACCCACCGCTACAGCCCAGAGTCCAGAGTTATGATAGCTTGGGGGGGCCTTATGTATGGGGGAGGCCTTATTAGTGGAGAGGTCTTATTTTTGGAGAGGTCTTATTTTTGGGCAATGCCTTATATTTCAGCGAGAGGCAGAACTGTAAGTAGGTCTTATTTTGGGGGGATGTCTTACTTTCAGGGAAACAGGGTAGTAAGACAGAAACTTTACACATCTTAACCCGCATCCCTTTGTCTTTCCATATGTCAATCCAGTGCCCTCAGGGTCTCCGTGTCTGGTAGAAGACACACACATACAACTACCTACAATGCAGTTTAAAAAACCAAGTGCTGAAGTGGTGCCCTGAAGGAAGTAGCGCAGTGGAGGATGGAGTTAGTCCTACCTGGGTGGTTCAGAAAAGATAAGGGGAGACCAGGCTGAGATTGTCGGAGGGGCCCCAGCTTTGCAATAAAGCAACTGTAGGTAGACCTCTGGGTCCACCAATTTGTAACTATTTAAAAAATTTTTCTTTATACTTTTATTTTTCTTTATACTTTTCTTTATACTAAAAATTTTTCTTTATACTTTTCTTTATACTTTCATTTTTGTGTGGATTTGAATAAGTCTGAGCAATTCTATGATTATTTTTTAATTGGGAAAATTTCTAAGTCTATCGTAGCCTAAGTAGAGAACAATAAAACAACCTCCTACTTACATGTGGATTTGTTAAGTTTTATAGGCTATATTTATTAGTTCTGTCATTTGAATTTCAGGTGACTTAATTCTGAAAGAGAGAGAGAGAGAGGGAGAGAGAGGGAGAGAGAGAGAGAGAGAGAGAGAGAGAGAGAGAGAGAGAGAGAGAATGTGTGCACATGCTTATATGCTGGCCTTCACTAACGAGTTTCTTCTTCATGTGTCTTCTATAATTGGTTTGTGAATTCATTTTCCAAAAGGCTTAATATGTGACAATTTGATGTGGCCTATTGGATAATATAACTCTTCCAGACAGTTTGTCTTACCAGGTGTCCCACTGGTAAAATGAGCCAGGAGCTACTGTTTTCCCTTAACATACTTATTACGTAAAATTTCAAGCATACATAAAAGTTGGTAAAATAATTTAATTAACCTCATCAACCAGCTTCAATAATTATTAGCTTATAATCAATCTTGCTTCACTTATATGTCCCTGTGGTCCATCCATATCCATATACTACACACATTGGATTATTTTGACGCAAATCCATAAATATTTCACCATGTAAGTCAAAAGATGAAGACTAAAAATAAAGTACCAATCACACCTAACAAGGATCAAATCAGTGTTCAAATATCTATGGTTAATTCATGAATATTTCTTCATAGTGTGTCAAAATCAGGGTCTCCAAAAGATCTACAAACTGCAATTGGTTCATATATTTCTTTTTTTTTTTTTTACTCAAAGATTTACCCCCTCTCTCTCCTTTATCTCCCTTCCCTCCCTCTCTCTCCCCTACAATCTATTTATTGAAAAAAGCCAGTGTTTTTCTCCCCAGGATTTCTGTCAAATTATTTTCTGCTTTCTCATCTGAAGAGATTTCAGGCCATTCAAGTAGTAGGAAACCCTCAAAAATCTTCACCCCACCATCAGCTGAGTCAGAACAATTTTTGTGAAGCTGTTCAGTGCTAGAGGGATAATTATGTTGTGGTCATGTAAGGGTGTAGCCTACCTTTATGCCATAGTCTTAGCTCCATCTCGTCCCCTGTAGAGGCTCAGAACTTTTAAAAGTGTTTAATGGGAAGAAGGGGTTCACATTGTTCAGCCCTTAATATTATGCAGAAATGAAATTTCTTGATGCTTTACAAAAATCTTTGAATTAATTTGCAAGTTTCTGAACCTTTCTGAGTCACTATTTTCTGTAGAATGGGTAATATTATTTTTTACTTATTGCATTGGGAATAAGTGATGTAATGTATACAAAGTTGGTGATGCATAAAAGATAGCCTTTCTGGGCAGAGGAGGTCCTTGAACAGGGTTTGAAGAAAGAATATTATTGGATTCAAAATGGTTGAAGGAAGAGTACATAACTGAAGGATGAAGAAATTAAAGGACGTTTTAGGTCAAAGGCACAATTCATGTCTTCTGACTAGTAAGCTCAGTTTTCATTCAAAACCAACTTAATTACTTCACAATTCTGTTGTTTGTGCTCATTGTCTTTTGAGGATATAATTGCAGAAGTTCCCAGCAGTTCCCACAAATATGAAACTTAACATGGATATACCAGTCTGTTCTAGTCTTCAAATAAGACCAAACCAAAGGAATTCCACTTGAATGTTTCCATCCGTGATAAGCTATACACTAGGAGAGCTGTCAGAGTTCCTCCCAGTTTTTTGGGAGTTGATGAAACACTCAGTTGTGAGTTTCATTGATTTAAAACGATGAACTGTTTGCAATCATTGTCAAGCAAGGGTTTGGAATTTACGAATTGCAGCAACTTTGTGCTGGTCCATCTCTCACAGATCTCTTTGGCTTCCCAGCCTCACTTTGGCAGGAACATCAAGGAAAGCACACTATACCCATAAGATTTGGGGGATTCACATGCCCTTCATCTGACTGCTGGGCACAAGTTCCAACTTCTTACCAATTCCATGGGAGTCTTTTTCTGCCTTTCCTTCCCTGTCTTTCTGTGCTTGTACAACAGATCTTGCTAAACTACACAGCAATGCAAAGTACAGTACAATACTGGTTACGAAAATCAAAGATATATGTTATATGTAAAAGAATAGATAATATATATAGCATGCATATATACATCAAAATTGTATATGTATATGTCAGATCAAAATATTTGAAAAAATAGTGTTGCTGATGTGAACTATGTAATTAGGCCTATGATGGTTGCTTCTGTACTTTTCTTGCCATTATACCTGAAACAATGCAGTATAACAGCTATTTATATATTTACTTTGGCTTAGGAACTGCAAGTAATCTAGAGATAATTTAAAGCAAGCAGATCAAATTCGCAGCCTGTGGGCCACGTGTGGCCCACAACGAATATTCTTGTGGCCCAGCCAATATAAAGGTGTGAACAGTTATTTACAATTATGGAAGGAAGTAAGTCCCTATCAGATGCAGAATTACCGGCATTCACCTTGGGTCAGTTTTGAAAGTTATCACTGAGAACAAGATTTCCCCTGAAGTAGCAAAGATAGTAGCAGAGAAGAGATGCCGAGCGTCAGGAAGGAAACATTAATTTTATCACTGATCTTGTTCTTTTTTTTTTAATACTATACTTTTCGAAATAAACCTACGTTTCTATGAAAATGGAACCTTTTGTGTTTTTTTGCGGCCCACATAAACTTAAACCTTGTTTATTTGGCCCGTGTTAGCCTTTGAGTTTGACATGCTTGATTTAAAGTGCGCAGGAGGATGTATGCAGGTTATTTACAAAACTGTGCTGTTTTATATAAGGGACTTGAGCATCCACAGGTTTTGGTATCTGTGAGGATCCTGGAACCAGTGCCCCACTGACATAGAGGAAATCTGTGTATTGTTGGTTATGGGATATTTTTAAATCAGGATAAAATCCGCCACTTTGAATTAGAAAGGACATGACTTACAAAGGATGTCAGCCTCCTTCATAAGTGCTCCTTAACTTTTTGGCCAACCAAGTAGAGCTTTTACCACAAGAGAACAGGCGAATGTACTCTCATCACTGGCAATTACATGAGCAATCATGTCCTTAAGAATTGCCTCATTAAAAAAAAAAAAAAAGATTGTCTCATAAATTCTTAGAAATTTTACCGTTTATTTTCCAAAGAGCTCTAGCTTTAGCAATGTTCTAAGCAAGAGCAGGCCTGCTTTTGTTTTTCAATTCAATTAATAGCACGTAAATAATTTATTTTGAATCAGTTTGAATGTCTTTGCATACTCACAGGTGAAAAGTCCCTGAGCATTTACAGTAATTCAGACATAAAACCTGTGAGGTATGTACTCCTCAGGCTAAAGGATAATTATAATAATAAAAGGGTAAAATGACTAAATGAAGACTGAACAAGTGTTCTTCTCTTTAGACCCTGAAAATAAATAATTTTCTAGGACAGAATTAGTCTCCTAGAATTACCTTTTTACTGAAATATTTTCACCTAGCTCTCTACCAGCTTAAAAAAAATCATGAGGTGTCTCTGTAAAATAAATATTACAAATTGTTCTCTCCAACCCCTGCAGAAAGATGTGGAAATGCACAGATGGGATGTATGTTATATCCAGCCTCTTCCTGGGCTGGGTGGAACTTCGTCCTTGCTTGAAGAGAGCATTTCTGCACTTGAACTCCCTGTAGGTAATTTTCACTCTAAAGAAAAATAAGAGCAAAACAGTGAAGCTCTAGGCAAATAGAATATCTTCCTGATATATGTTAGGCCAAGTGAAACAATTCTAGGCAAAAAGTGTTAGCTATAGCTTTGTTTGTAGTGGAAAATAAGTGACTACTTTGAGCTTGGTTTAACACAAACCAATAATAAACATTTTTTTGGTAAATTATATTGTGTCCTGGGTTCTATTGCCTGTACATTAATATCTGTAATGTTTAGAGAAAGATGGTTAGTCTGCTCCCTCAGATCGATGGTCGACTCTGCCATAGATTCATGAGTTTGAATCTTACATGGCTATTGCTTTTGGAGTTTCCTATTAATATTAGTGCACCAAGTTTGGCTGAAACAATTATGCTTTTTTTTTTTTAAAAAAAAAGTAATATTAATTTTGGATCTGTTGTGGAGAGAAAAATTTTTAGCTGAACAGCATTTTTTCAGAAATTAAATACTTGTTTTTGTAAAACCACAATAGTAACCAGAGCAATATATACAGTGTGGCACGGTTACCAGGATTAGTATTTCCTGGGTAGTAGATAATAAAGAGGCTTGTAGCAGAAAGAAAAGAAGTTTTATAACGCTGAGTGTCTGCAAACTGTGTATGTCAACACTATCGGAAAGATTTGTGAAAAGTGGGTCCTTGCTATGAAAGCAAAAGTTGCTCAAGTCACTAAATGAAAGCATTCATTATTTGACAAATATGTATTGACTTCATGTGTGCTGGGCATTTGTTAAGCCCTTTGCATATGCTGTCTTATGTAATCCTCACAGCGATTTATTGTTATCATGCCACTGGTGATGAAAGGGAGTCTCCGAGAGTTTAACTTGTCCAAAGCCAAAAGCTGAAAGTGGTGGACGTGGGTTTTGAACCTAGGTCTGTCAGATCCACAGCTAAGATATATGGCTTCAGTCTCTGTCTTTTGGGATGCGGCCCATTTTGCTGTAAAACTTTATACGTCACTCTCTCTTGCCCCTTCTCAGGGGCAGGTATGTTATCTTTTATGGCACCTCTGAGATCATAGATAACTTATAGTGGATATGTGTTGTTAAAATAACAGAACCAGTAAGGCTCTCCTAAGAAACAACCATGAGTCCACCATCTTTTTAATATATATAAATATATTTTTATTGATTTCAGAGAGGAAGGGGGAGGGACAGGGCGAAAGAAACATCAATGATGAGAGAGAATCATTGATCAGCTGCCTCCTGTATGTTCCCTGCTGGGGATCGAGCTTGCAACCTGGGCATGTGCCCTTGACTGGAATCGAACCTGGGACCCTTTAGTCCAAAGGCCAACACTATCCACTGAGCCATTTCTTTCCTTATGAGAAATATATCACTTTAAAGAGTTATTGTTTGTAGTTTCCTAATTACTACATATCATATTTATGGGGACAAAGAAGTTACGATGATAAATGCCATGTTCTCCATAGACCTACTCAACAACTGACATACACTGACTTATATGTTTACTTATATGTTTGTGCATTACAGGCCCAATGCACAAAATTCGTGCAAGAGTAGGCTCTCCTTCCCCTGGCTGCTGGCAGGCACCCGGGACCCAGGTTTCCCTTGTGGCCCTGGCTTTGTCTGGAAGGTCGCCTGAAGGACATCTGGTCTAAGTAGCATATTTTGCTTTTATTATTATAGATGATCTGCCTCTTCACTTTAAAGCATTGGCCCTACGGAGGTAGTGATTTTTGTCTCTTCTGTTCACTGTAGTATCTCCAGAGCCTCAAAGAGTACCTGGCATGTTGTGGTAGGTACATAATGAATAGTTGTTAAATGAACAGAATGAGATTATTTCTAAGATGTGATAGAGGCTTACATTTACTTGTATTACTTATTTCAGCTCAAACTTCAGAGTAAGTTATAGTAGCACAGTTGGAGGTCATATGAGATGGAAAAAATAATGCCCACTATAATTCCAAGCACATTATTTATGATCCTTAAAACAAATTATAAGCTAAGTATTATTTTCTCCATTTTACATATGAAGAGACTGGGTCTCCAAGACAGTGTCCACCTTCCTGCAGCTTAGACCCTTGTTCGGACTTCAAGGACTATTCTCTCCGCTCTGTCTCAGGAGTGGGCTTCAAACCATGCAGCGCAGGAGAGGAGCAGATGGTGGAACGTTCTCCAAGCCTCTGCAGTTCTCACTTCACTCTCAGTGCTGTCAAAATCCCACCAGGGAGGCAGCCAGGCCATGCAATGGTTAGCAGGTAGGCTCTGTGCTTTGACGGGTACAGCTATCAGCTCTGTATTTGCTACGAGATCTTAAGAGCTTAAAACCCTTCTGAGTTTTAGTTTCCTCACCTATAAAATGGGGCAAATAATAGCAGCTACCTTATAGGATTTATGTGAAAGCCGCATGGGACACTCGGCAGAGTGCTTAGGTTCATTCCTGGCATATACAGCAGTCCCCCTTGTCTGTGGTTTCATTTTTCATGGTTTCTGTTACCCACGGGCAATGCCAGTCTGAGAATATGCTGTATAAAATCCCCCAAATAAACAGTTCATACGTTTTAGATTGGGTGCTGTGCTGAAGGGAATGATGGAATCTCGTGCTGTTGTGCTCCATTCTGCCCGGGACGTGAATCATCCCTTTGTCCAGTGTTTCCACGCTGCGGACACTCCCCACCCATTAGTCACTGAGGAGCTGTCTGGGTTATCAGAGTGACTGTTGTGGTATTGCATTACTTGTGTGCAAGTGACCCTTATTTTACTTAATAATGGCCCTAAAACACAGGAGTAGTGATGCTGGCAGTTCAAATATGCCAAAGAGAAGCTATAATTCCTTTAAAGTGAAAACATGGAAGTTCTTAATAAGGGAAGAAAAAAATCATATGCTGAGGTTGCTGTGATCTACAGTAAGAACAAATCTTCTATCCATGAAATTGTGAAGGAAAGAGAAATTCATGCTAGTTGGGGGGGGGAGGGGAGAGAGAGAGAGAGAGGGAAGGGAAAGAAAGACCACATTCACAGAACTATTATTACAGTATATTGTTTAATTGTTCTATAGTGTTATTAGTTATTATTGTTCATTTCTTACTGTGCCTAATTTACAAATTAAACTTTACATAGGTATGCATGTAGAGGAAAGATATGGTATATATAGGGCATAGTGCTATCCACAGTTTCAGGCATTCACTGGGGGTCTGGGAAGGAATCCCTTAGGGATACAAATTACAAACTATAATTTGTAATTACAAACTAATCTCACATGGCAACCATATGCTTCTGTAAGAGAAGGGCCTCAGAAGAGGCAGAAAATGTGGTAGAAGTGCAGAAGGGTGCTGGAATATCTCTGATGAGTTTGTGAAAGCTGATTGTGCACATCTCTTCCTGACTCTGTGCTCAGTGACTTCACGTTGGTAGCTTGAAATCAGCCACAATACAGATATCAGCCTCTGCTCTGCAGCTGCTGGTTAAACATTTCCCAGCATGCCACTGTAGAGGCAGTGCCGTTTTGGAGGTGATTGTTTTGCTTTGACTCGGGGTGCGGTGAGCCATGCCTGCCAGCCATAGCAGAGTTCTCACATCACACACACCAACTGATGACGAGAGATGCTTCCCAAACCAGCAACCAGACACATGGAGGCTACTGGCTCTGAAACGAGGTCGTATTTAAGTAGCAATGAAGACACAGAGTTCCCCTCCATTTTAAGGACTCCCACAATGGCAAAGGCTAAATTTCTTGATGGGGTAACTATTATCGTTACATCTCATTATTATAATCAACTCTTCCATAGGAAACTCCACTTGTCAGTGAATCACTCTAGACCCCTACCCGTTCTGATAGACCTCACACCAGGTGTCAGCGTTTAGGAGACTGTTTTTCGCTTAGACTAGCGGTTCTCAGAGTGTGGCCTCCTGACCAGCAGCATCAGCATTATCCAAGAATTTGTTAGAAATGCAAATTCTAGATGCCCAGCCCAGACCTACTGGATCAGAAATCCTGGGGGATAGGCCAGTTTGTACCAGGCCCTTCAAGTGTTTCCCAACCAGGGGCCTAGTCTTTGTGTTGCCATCAGGCAGTGGCACTGAGAATCCAGAAGAAACTGCTTAAGCTATGCTAAAATGTTCTCTCCCATCCTTCTGAAATCTTGATCCAATATGCATCCTTTAGTAGATCCTCATGAAATGTTCTTTTGTACATTGTTTAAATCTCTAACACACTGTATGCTAATCAGCAGTTCTCCTGAGTGAGCCTGCATTCAGTTGACAGCTTGCAAAGGAGTTATAGTTTGTTGAAAATGATTTCTAATAGTCCAGCTTAAATTTTATTAAACAGATGAAAATCCTTAGGAATGCTCTTGAGAAATATTCAGAGGAACATTTACAGTTCCGCTGTATCTCTGTTCATCAGTGGGCTGTGCAAACATGAAAGAGAGTTCCTCTTGTTAGTATGTTGACTTAGTGAAAGCACTTTAAATACAAAGATGAAAAGTCCATTAACTTACAGAAATAGAGTCACATTTCAGGTACACGCATGGCAGGGAGGGGGATGGTGAAGAAAAAAAGGAGAGAAACCTTCAAAGGCGTTTGACAAGGGAAGGTTGTATTCCCCAGATAGCCCTGTCAAGCAGCTCTGTTGACAATGAAAAAGAGAAAACAAATAAATTGGAGGTTGTGTGAATGTCACAAGACCAGAATGTAAATACATAAGACACAGAGAGAAGTAAATACCACAAAATATCACATAGTGTTTTAGGGGTGATACCTTGTAGCTTGGCCAAAATGAAAAAGAAAAAATAATATGTAAGTAAATCTCTGTCACACTGGTCCAGCATTCACCTTTTACTCATAGTGCCAACTTTCAAAAGACACCGCTGTATAACAAAAACAAAGACGAGATCCGGTGTGTGACAAGACTCAGGACTCAGACATCTAGAGATGGGTTTAACATTCAGAGAACATTTCAGCCCTGTTAACTTCCTAACTCGCAAGAGAGAATGCAGTCTTCCCTCTGAGCAGACAAAGAATATCTAGACAGGAAGCAGAATTCAAGACCTAGTACTGCTTTTCACCCTAAACAAATTGTAGAAACGTGCATCAAAAATGGGTTGAAAATGATGGTGATTGTCATTTTCTCTTTTCTATTAAAAAGCACTTCAGACTTTTCTTAGCAACGTAATTATCCATCTGATCATGAACTAAATCTCAGCAAGCTCTTAAAGGCCAGTGGCCCTTCCTTCAACACTGGTTTTCCTGATGTCACCCAGTTCATATATGGCTTTGCGCTCAGTGACACTGCCTGTCTGCCCCAGGCCTGGCCCAACAAATGCCTCTTGAAAACCTTACATAACTGCCTTTGTCCTGTTCTACGGGCCTCACGTACCATAGCGAATGGAAGCTCTGGCCCAGAGTCCAGGAATGTTCCAGATAGGGCTGGCGGGTCTCACTGCTCATTACCACGAGCTCCCCTCCCCCTGCCTGGAAAGCCAGGATACTGTCTCCCCGGTGTGCCCACATCCTGCCAGCTCAGGAAACAAGACCCTTAGTGTGGCGCGAGAAATCTGGTTTCCTCCTCACGGCCCTAAAGACTTCATTTTTAAGTATTTAATAAATAAAGAGGCATTGTTTTATCGTGCAAAGCTGTAGGTGAGAAAATGAAATACCGCCTCTTATATCCTAGTGAGCCCTATCAGAAGGCCAAGGAATTGCAGTAGGTTGAATTAATCAGGCTTTATAGCAAATACCATATACAAAGACCTAGAAGGAAACTTTAAAAAATCCAAAAGGAGCCCTGCCTGGTGTGGCTCAGTTAGTTGAGCATCATCCCGTGTCCCAAAAGGTCGGCTGGTTCAATTCCTCATCAGGGCACATTCCCAGATTACAGTTTTGATCCCTGATTGGGGTCCATGTGGGAGGCAACCTATCTATGTTTCTCTCTCAATCAATGTTTCTCTCCCTCTCCCTCTCTATCTCTAAAATTGATACATAACATATTTAAAAATAATAAAAGAAAAACCCAAAAGGATGATCAGTATCATAATATTTAGATAGGTCATCATGTACAACCATGATTATAGGAAGTGTATTTGAGGTGCTTTCTGTTCAAAGGAGTTAAAGGTTTTCCATAACTGGGTAACTTCCTTGTTTTCTGTTTTCATTGGACTCTCTCTGGATGGTGCAGCGTTTCTGAAGATTTCTACTGCTTTAGGAATGCTGATGACTAACAAATGCTTGTCTCCAGCACACATGGGTCCAGAACTGTGAGCACAGTTCTGGACCCATGTGGCTGAGTTTTGAGTCCATGTGGCATCATCATTTCCCACTCCAAATTCGGCTCCTCCACTTGTATCTCATGACTTATTAAATTTCAACACCAGCCACGTGGCAGCTCAAGTCAGGTAGCCAGCACCTGCCTGACCCCTCCCTGTCCTTCAGCCCTCACATCTAGTCAGTCCTTAGAGCCTATGTATTCTGCTTCCTGCCTGTCACTCAAGCACACTCACTCTCTATCCCCATTGCTACCTGAGCTCAGGAGCTCATCATTTTTCCAGAGATGAGCAGCCTCCTAGCTGGTCTTCTCCTCCCAATCCATTCTTCTCAGCCAGAAGGACCATTTAAAAGTCAGAGTTGATCATATCCTTCCTCTGCTTCAAATGAACTAACAGTCCTTTGTGTCCTACTTCCTGTCCATCTCTGTGAGCACATTTTTTGCTGTCTCTTCTCTTATGCTCTGAACTGGAGCTGTCGGAACCTTTGCATGTTCGTTCTGTGTTTCTCCATGCTTTTGTATCTGTAACTACTCTCTCTACTATTCCTCACCTCCTTCTCCCAGCTAATTCTTCTTATCCTTCAAAACCCATCTTCCCCCTGGGAGCTTCCCCAAGTTACCCTTGGGTTAGTCACCCCTTAGATCTCTCCCAGCAGACAGGGTCCTGGTACTCATACAGTATTGTGACTTTATTCTTCTCTCTTTTCCCACGGGGCTGAGAGCTCCTCGAAGGCTGAGACTGTCTTTTCACCTCAGGTCCCAGAGCTGTGCACAGGGTCTGGCTACTGCACATCCTCAAAAAACTTCAGTCTATCGACTAAGTGAAGTCCTCTGCAATGAGGTCATATGCTCCCATGCGACCTCTTGCTGGAAACCAGCCTAGGTTAAGGCTACGAAGTAGATCCTACCGAAGTGGGAAAGTGTGTTCAAACAAAGAACAGAGTCAGATTTCTAAGATGCTACTCAGTGAGACTGATTACTGTAATATGTCTCGCATAAACACGAAGAAGAAATCTTGGCAATTGCCAGCTTCAGCTCAGCAGCCTCGAGGGACAAGGTCAGATTTGTGGGAGAGAGCCTGGCCGCATGCACCTACAAACAGACACTAACAGGGAGCACAGGCACGTGCTTAGGGACTTAACAATCCCCTTAGAGGTGGGTTTAGAAGCCTCCATCTTGTTGGTTGCCAATAAATGAAAAGGGGATCTTTTTTCCATTGTTTCTATTCTGTAAATTCTCAATGTGAGAATCCATAGGTGGCCTTTACAGTCCTTAACAAATGTATACCTCATTTACATATATGTTTAAAATGAGTTTTGAGAAAGAACTTTGTTCCTGACTTGAAAGCATCACTCATGAGGTGGGCTACGCAAACGATTTCACTGTCATTATTTCCAAATCGTCCAGTCCTCTGCTGGAAACCTGCCTCTGTGGGTCTTGTCTGCTTTGCTTTCTACCTGGACTTCTCCAGTCCATACCATGCTCACATATTTTAAGTGTGAGTCTCTCCACTAGGCATGTTATCTACCGCTGCTAAGCCAGGCAGCTAGTCCTAATGATGGAAAACCTTGCAAATGCCTCTACTACAGAGGCTTGGCTTTTGGCCTCACAGCTCAGCAGAAACCCAAACAACTCTCCACTTGGAAACCCATGAAGGCACGAACAACTTAATGAGGTTGTAATCAAAGGGTGAATAGGAGAGAGGTATTACCTTAAAATGTGATGTTGGCTTTTAAGTCAACAGCTCTGCCTCCCTAGCAGGAATGGTTTAAGGTTTGAGGAGGCCCTAGGGAAAGGAATTAGGAATATCACCGAACTTGTTATTTGATGACTTGCTAGGTAACTCTCAGTCACCCTTCCAACATCTGTCTCCAGGAAAATTGTACTTACCAGAAAATGCAGTGCTGTTGCTTATATTTTCCATCTCAAAGTAGAACTTAGCAGCATGTTAAGGTTTCCAAAATTGAGTGTGAAGAGATATGCACTGATTAGAAACTCTAAAACATACTTCCCAAAGCTCCAGTAACAAGTAAATCTTGACTAACCAGTCGAGTGTCTTTTTTCCTCAAAATTGCCATTCCTCCTGCCAACCATCTTCCATCCAGGCACATCCCCTCTCTTTCCATCACTGACACTCAAAAGCTTGGAAGTCGCCCTGTTTCTCCCTCTCCAGGATCCTCCCTGAGGTGCAATGGCCAAGATGTACAGCTTCTGCTTTCGCTACACTTTTTCTTTTCACTTCTTTCTCTGACTTTGTCTGCCACCCTCTGAGCCCTGGCCCACCTGGCATTATTAATCTTGCTTCGATTAGTAAAATAATATCCTGATGTTCTCACTGCGAACCCACCTGACATGACACCACTGCTTATTTTCCTGAATCACGTCATTCTCCTGATCAAAGGTTTTCAGGGGAGGCCCACTGCTTCCTAAATTAATCTTACAACACCAGATTTTTAACCTACCTTTTCTGATGGTTCCATGTTTTAGTCTTTTATTTTTTTCAAGGAGCTCTACATATTTGTTATTTCAACTCTCGGTACATATTGGCTGTTTTTTCCACATAATTTTTGAGATCCCGTCTCTCGACTATTGCTCATGCTGTTTCTCTCCAGCTACCTGGTTCAAGTGCTGGTTCCATTATTGACTAGCTTTGTGCTTCTATTTCTTTGTTTATGATATGACGATTAGCACCTACTTAAGAGGGGATTGTGATAATTCTGTGAAGAAACCCATACAAAGCCCTTAGGAGAGTCCCAGCACAAAGTCAGTATTCAGTAAATGCTAGTGATCATGATTATGATCATCATCCCTTTCAAGGCCCATTTCAAACCTACCTCTTTGGTGACGCCTTTTCTAATTGCCCAACTCAATGTTATTTTTTCCTCTTTTTGTCCATCTCTGAATAGCATCTGACATATAATGCCCTGCTCCAGAATAGTGTGTCACTTATCTTGGCCACGATTGGACTGGACACTTATTGAGGTTGAGGAACTTTTATTCATCATTGGATACTCTGAAGGACTTTGTATAGCACCGGACACATCAAAAGGCCTTCATAAATCCTGGCTAAACTGATTTTACTACTTCAAAAACTCAGTTGCACACACTGAGAAAAATAGCAACTAAAGATAAGTAAATGAAATGAACACCTGGCTCAGAGGGATGTTACTGGTGGAAGACACTGAGAATGATGCTGTTAGAATGCACGGTTCGCCCTGGTAACATCCGTTATCCCTGTTTTCCTTGCAGGTCTGCTTAGTGGCCTACCTTGGTTTGTTTATGCTTTGTGTCTCATATCAAGTTGACGAACAGACGTGTATCCAGTTTGTTATGAAAGTAAGTTGTCATTTTTCTTTTCCTTTTATTGTCACATAGAAAGAAACCCAAGTACAACATAAAGGAGTGCTTTTTAAAGGGTTGCATATCTGATTATCCCAGAAATGGCATTTTTAGGCAGGCCAAGAAATGTTTTAGGAGGGCATTGATCCAGACTCCAAATGTAATGCTAATTTTTTTGAGTTGTAATTTCCATGAACTGGGTTGGCATATGAAGACTGTCTTTCAGTGCCCTTAAAAGGAATATTGAAAATTTACCAGTTCAACAAAACACTTTTGCCAGGGAAAAGATGCCCATATCAGTACCCACTTCCATATCTTGGGGGTTATTTCAAATGTTTTAATAACAAAGCAGTCTAAGTGCATTTCCTCTTGTAGGCAGGATCACCAAAACAGAAAAAGTACATTGGGTGCATCCAAATGATCTGTGCAAATAGTCTGGGGGCAAAGGGACAGGGAGTTGGGATGTGCACGGTCTAGCAAGTATGTGTGTGTCTTACATGTGCATGTAGGTTTTCTCTGTTAGAGACAGTGTGCTCGTTTGGAGCCAGTTCAAATGCATGGCATTTCCACTGCACATAGTACCTACTCTAAAGGGAAACATAGACACACCCTTTCAGAGTTGAGGGAGATAAACACCCAACTCAGCAACCAGAGTGAGTAAAAATCCAATCCCTACATTTTCTTTCAACTGCTATAGCAGAGAACAAAAAAGCTTTCTGTAATTTTTTTTTGGTCCACTCACATCGCATTTACTTTTCTTCTATAAGAAAATACATAAAAACGGGACACTCCTTTGTTCACTAAAACAAGAAAGCATAAGGCATAAGAGTAAGTTAACTATAGTATGTGGAAATTAAAAAGGTGCGGAAAATAAGATCATAGTATATTCTAGTACAATTGGAGCTGTTGGCATAAAAAAAGCAGTGTGTTGATATATATGTACATATATAATGTTGAAAAAGAGTAGTTATTTGAATAAAAAGTTCACATCACATTAACTGCAAAAACAGGCCACACAAGATGTACAGCATGATCCTACAGAAAGAAATGAGCTCTTATGTGCTTAAAAAAATTGTTGTCTGTGAGTGGTAGGATGATAGCTTCATTTTTGTAGTTTTTTCTCTAATTTTGAAATGTCCTCCAGTTAGACATCACTTTTCTAATTAAAGCATTTAATGGATGCTATTTTTTAAAAAATCTTGGTGGATTTGCCTACAATTAGAAATTTTACTTTTTCTGGGGGTGTTCCTTAAAAGAAAGTCAGATAAAGCAGGCCTCAGTCCGTGTTTACTTTTTCGTAAGGCAAGGCTTGGTGGTGATTTAAAAAAATAAAATAAAATAAAGCAAAAAAGCCAGACAGCCTCGTAAGAAATGGCCTGTTAAATTACAGGGACTTCATCCACCAGAAAAATGTTCTAACCTGGATTCCTCATAGTGTGTGAAAGGCCCTCATTCCTCCCCAGATGACCCTAGAAACAGCAGAGGCAAAAGCATCAGCTTCACAGAGCGCTCCAAAGCCTTCACAGCATCTGCAGGTAAAATAAGGAGCAAGGGCAAAAAAATGGCACTGCCAATGCCAGCCAGATTGAGAATTCCCCACTAGGAATCGCCTATCAGCTGTCTTTTCCCCCTGCCTGTGACAGACACTAACAAATACTGAGGCCCCGTTCTCCTGCAGGTGACCTTTAGCGGTGCTTCCTGCCAGCTCTCCAAGATGCCCGCTCTATTATCTTCAGTTAGAAAACGAACTTCAGTCCATCTCAGGGTTTTCCAAAGCCACAACGGGTAACGGCAGACTTCCCTTGTGCTTCTCACACCATTTGGTGGGGGATGGAGGAAAGGAATGCAATCTATCCTTCCTGTGGTGTTTCTCACTGGCATAACCACAGTTTAGTGCCCCTCCATTGAAACCCAGGCCTCAGCTTTGAGAATTTGCTTCCTCCTATTGAGGACCCTGGTGCCTTGGTGTAGCGTGCACACATGCAAACACACATACACACACACACACACACACACACACACTTTTTTCTTAAGATACAATAGCCACGGAGCTTGTCTTTTCATCTCAAGCTGGTGCAGTCTTCTCCAGAGGCCCTTTGGCACACCCTGGATGCCACCATCATGTTCTTTCTTTCTCCCACCAGCCCCTGGGCTTGGCAGGCCATTCCCTCGTGGATTGGTGGATTGGGCCTCCCGCGGTTCTTGGTGGCCGGCTTTCTAGGGGCTCCCCTAGAGGCTTTTCAGAAACCAGTCTGATTCATGTGCTTGCAGGAACTGGGAGGGGGGGCATATTCCCACTAGGGCGTTTAAGGTGCAATTGCCTCCTGCCCTCATCCAGGAAGCCCCTGGGCTGCAGCTGCCGCCTCCTGCATAGCATGCTGTACAGGGGCCTTCCCATGCCTGCCACCCAGGAAGCTAATTAAATCGAAGCCCAAACTCCCTCCTCCTGTAGTTCCCAAACGTTGAAGCTGCAGCCGAGTACCAATTAGAGGTAGCAGCGCGGGGAGCAGCGCAGGGGGCTCAGTTACATAAGTGCCCAGGGCTACCACGCCTCTGTCCCGCACACCCGCAGACTCATGCGTCCCCAGCCAGGGCCTTTCATCATAAGGTATTTGCTCGCATTTGCAAGGTCGAGGTCATCGTAAACACTTTCATGGATAGTTTATTCGTGCCGGGTAGGTAAAACAAGCCGCTTGATTTTAAACTACAGATTCTAACCCAGAAGCTCGTTGCTGTCAGATGAGCTAAAGCCACGAAGGAAAAAATGCCACAGCGCTGCAGATGTAGACCCCAGGCCTTGGGAGATCGAGTATACATTTTTGTTTTAAGATGGATAAGAAACTTGAAGCTGTGGCGCACTCCTGTTTGTTTACTTGGCCGGATGCTTTCCCGGAGTGGGAGCAGCAGAATCCCCATGTGTGAGGTGTGCACCGCTGACCAGGGTTTGTGCTCTCCCAGGCTGCCAGTACATTTGAGATGCTCAATTAGAACTGAGCAATCTCCGTGTTTAAATGTTTACATTTTTGCTATAAGCTCCGTTTGCACTGTTCCTCCCACACAACAGAGGATAAGACAAAGCCATAGAGTTGATGGCCCAAGAGTCCTGAGATCTGACAGTTGTTTATATCTCTGCTGACTTGTTTATTTCTTTCACAAATACTTAAATAGTGCTACTATGCGCCAGACACTGTTCTGAGCCCTTTATAGACACCAGCTCTTTTGATCCTTATTTAATCCTGTGAAGTTATTATGATCATCATTCCAAGTTTACAAAGGAAGAAGCTGAGGTACACCTGGGATTGTTTAATGTGTCCAAAATCCATAGCCAGTGAGGGGAGAACCTGGGTTTGAACTCAGGTAGTTTGGTGTCCTGGTCCATGCTCCTAACCATCACTAAGTACTGCTGTACACGTATTAAATGTCTTGGGCAGATCTTTTTATTTCTGTGCCAAAGATCATGTTTAAAAAATAGACATAATTCTCATTTTAACAAATGAATTTTTGTGATGATTATGATGACAGTAATATTTTTTGCAACTATATGAATTATTTATAGACTGAGAATGAGGAATTTTCATTGTTAATTCTAGATGGTGCCCTAATAAATGCTGTAGAAATCTGCAGTCTAAGGATGTGTGCGTGTGTGCGCGCGTTGGAGGTAGAAAGGTTATTATAAGACGACCCTCCCTTCTCCAGTTCCATCCATTAATGGCAATAAAATATACAGACAAAACTCAAGTTAGGACCATTCTACGAAGTATATGACCCTCAGGTGGAAAATTATCTCTTTAATTTGAGCCTTCCCTGCTGGTAAAGTTGTAGATGTACCCATGTTCCTAGAGCAAATAATTCCAAATTCTGTGTTGGCTGCATTGGAAAGGCAGCTGCAATGGGCGCACACACACACAACATGGCCAGCACAATTTAACTTGGCTCTTAGCACCAAGAATTTGAAGTCAGTCGTCAAGCCTGAATATTCTAGAACAACCCAGAATATTTCAAATATTTTGCCCCAATGATCACTCAAAATAGACCTGCATGTTTTAGCCTAAGCATGGCCCTGATGGGAGGGAATATGGCCACTGACATTCTTGGGGATAGAACCAAGGCAATGGAATTTAATAACACAAATTAACCATTTCCTTCTTAAATGTTGTGAAGGTGCCATTGTGTGTTTATCTGGCTCCCTTTTTCCAAGGGAGAATAAATGTGTTGAGTATAAATTACTCTTGTTATATGTCTGAGATGTAAGATGTTTCAATAAACTGTTTCACAGGTGAAGAAACATGGATTATTTTTGAAAATCCTTCCAATGATTTGAAAACTAGAAATAATATGCATGGTTAAGATAGCTTTGATGAGAGGACCCAAATAATCCATGCTATCCTTGGCTGTCCATTTTAAGACAAAATGGTATTAACTAGTTCCACTGTCTTCCTATTCAAGTGTACAATCAAGGCAAACCAGATGTACAGTCAAGCTGCCAGGCAAACCAGACACATGCTGAGGGCACCAGTAACTACACATGCATACATGCATGTACACACACACACCACTCAGAGTAAAAATAAAATTTTAAATATTCTATATTTTAAAAAAATATGCTTTTATTGATTTTAGAGAGAGAGAAAGGGAGGGGGGAGATAAAAAGAAACATCGATGTGAGGGAGAAACTTCTATCGGCTGCCTCCTGCATGCCTCATAATGGAGACAGATCCCACAACCAGGCACGTGCCCTAATTGGGGAATCAAACCAGCAACCTTTTGGTACACGGGACGATGTTCAACCAACTGAGCCATGCTGGCCAGGGCTAAATATTCTGTCTTTAAGACTCAGAAACGCTTGAAATTATCAGTGTGTGGAAAATCACTCATTTGGAGGCCTTTTGTACACATATTTTATAATCATTTATATATATGTTTTTATTTGAATTTCATATAGTTGGAGGTGGGGGGGGCATAATCATTTCAGAGCTACTTTAATCTGAACCTAGACATGATTGGAACTAACTTTACTTTGGGAAGTTCACATTCACCGGCACTGCTCCTTGTAAGGAGCAACTTTTGACTATCCTATAAAATAAAAGCCTAGGTGGCATTGCACAAAGTCATCACAAGATGACCACCACAAGATGGCTGTCACAAGATGGCCACCACAGGATGGTCACCACAAGATGGCTGGCAGGGGAGGGCAGTTAAGAGTGACCAGCTGGCAGGGGAAGGCAGTTGGGTATGACCAGACCTACAGGGGAGGGCAGTTGGGGGCCATTAGGCCTACAGAGAAGGGCAGTTGGGGGAGACCAGGTCAGCTGGGGAGGGCAGTTAGGAGCAACCAGGCCATCAGGGGAGGGCAGTTAGGGGTGACCAGGCTGGCAGAGGAGAGCAGTTGAGGACAACCAGGCCTGCAGAGGAGGGCAGTTTGGGGAGACCAGGCTGGCAGGGGAGTGCAGTGGGTGTGACCAGGCCAGCAGGGGAGGCAGTTGG
>PVJC01010881.1:22473-42846 GCA_004026665.1 Murina feae | reverse complement strand
TTTGCATTCTCCGATATAGTCTTTTGAAATCCAGACACCCTGAGGGGAGGATACCAATTTCCTTTACTCTTAACACAATGACAAGAATTTGTTTATAGACTCAGCATCACTTAGGTTTAAGGACGACAGGACTTTGAATTTAGATCTGTTCTCCGTAGGAGCTGTGGAATATCAGCTGAATTAGTTTCACTGAGCCTCAGTTACCTTTTCTGTAAAATCTAATTACCTTCTTAAAGGTCCTATCTCCAAACACCGCCACAATGGGGCTTAGGGTTTTAGTATATGACTTTTGAGGGGTACACAATCCAGTCCATAATGGGGGTCATACTTCTTGGGGGTAAACAGCCAAGGAAAAAATCTGTAACTTCTAGGATAAAGCGCCTATTTGGAAAAATAACTATTGGAGACATACTTCATTCTGAAAAACATCCCAGGGACACATATCTCTTGAGCAAAAATACCACCATAAAAAGTTCTCACTAAAAATGTTCTTTAGGAAAAATAGCCCCCCTGGGAAACTGCTCATTATAAAAATGCTGACCATGATAATATTCATCAGGAAAAGTATCCATTGCAAAAAAGGGGAGAGACTCTATTGAGAAATAGCCTTTCTAGGAAAAATGCCTACCAGAAAATTTTTCTCTAGGAGAAATGACCACTTAAAAAATATGCACAGGAAAAGATATTGACTGGAAGAAAATCACACCTTGTATTAAAAACACCTACAGAAGCATATCCTGAACTGGACAAATACTTACTGGGAAAATATGCATGAAGAAATTATATTCATCAGGAAAACGGCCCTTGACTATCATTTGTTTTGTGTATATCATGTGTCATGCATTCTTGTAATAGCTTTATGTCTGTTAACTCATTCCTCTTCTGATTTCTGAGAGATAGGTATGAGTCTATCCCCTATTTTACATATAGGGAAACCAAGGCATGGAGCATTACATAACTTGCCCAAAGTTGCACGGGAAGTTAATGAGAGCCCCTGGCTTTGAGCTCAAGCATTCATCCTTTCATTCATTTATTGAACACCTATTAGCACTGTGTTAAGCAATGGATTCTAACACTGAATGAAGCATTAACCCCAGTTTTAAGAAATTAACATGGGAGATAGATTCATAAGTAGACAATGAAGTTTCAGTGAAACAAGCCTTTATATATTCATCTTCATCTTGGAAACCGAAGCAAAACATTCCCACCAGCCCAAAGTTTCTTCATGTGCTTATGAAAGAAGCTACAGTAAACCACAGGCCCCCTGGGAGTAACCATCCCTGGGAAAACATCAACACCCAGGAAATGCTCATCAGTGCATTGGGAAAACCCATTCCCCGGGGTAGCTCATCAAGACACGTACCTCTGGGGGCACTTATCTGGAACCTAGTCTGGAAGGGAGGCCTCTTACCACTGTCCAGTGGGTTTCGCTCTTGGCCATGTGAGATGAGATTACCACATCATGCCTGGCTTGACCTGGCCCCTAAATGGGCTGCAGGAGCCTTATTGCAAGAGGGGAATTGGATGGAATTGGTTTTTAAAAGCATTTATTTGTATACTAGAGGCCCGGTGCACAAAAATATTTGCACTTGTGGGGGGGTGTCCCTTAGTCCGGCCTGTGCCCTCTCATAGTCTAGGACCCCTTAGGGAATGTCCACCTTCTGGCTTAGGCCCACTCTCCAGGGGATTGGGCCTAAGCTGGCAAGCAGACATCCCTCTGGCAGCCCGGAAGCCCTCAGGGGATGTCCACTTGCCAGCAGGGAGCAGGCCTAAGCTGCAGTTGGACATCCTTAGCACTGCTGAGGAGTTGGGAGAGGCTCCCATCACCACTGCTATGCTGGCAGCCATCAGCCTGGCTTGTGTCTGAGCAGAGCTCCCCCTATGGGAGTGCATTGACCACCAGCAGGCAGTTCCTGCATTGAGCGTCTGCCCCCTGGTGGTCAGTGTGTGTCATAGTGACCAGTCATTCCCAGTGGTTCTACTGTTAGGGTCAATTTGCATATTACCCTTTTATTATGTAAGATGGTCTAACCCACCAATGTGCTAGCTCTATGAATTCAGGTCCCTGCCTATGTAGTTCCTCTCAGCATCCCCAAAACTTAGAGAAGTCAGTGATCAATACATAAATATTTTCCAAAGAAGGCATGTGGACCATTGGATGGCAGAGATGTTAACTGCACAGATGCTGGAGTCAGAGGACCTCATTCCAATCCCAGCACCACCATTGCCTGGCTGTGCAGCTAACTCTGAGCCTTGGTGTCTTCATCTGTGCAGTGGGGACAATGATACTTTTCTCCTATGGTTATTGTGGGGAGTAGATGAGGTCATGTCTATTGAGTATTCAGCAGTGTGCTTGACATATAGTAGGTAGACGGTTAAGAAATAATCAGAAACGGTGCTTACCTTCACAAGTGTATAGACAGGTGGGTCATCCCATAGCCAGCAGCCATCCTTCAAAAATCCCAAAGTGGAGACGGGGGCCCAGAAAGGCTGATTTCTCAAAGTCCAGCATCTGCAACTCCAGTGTTCTTATTTCTGTCATCTCTAGAGAACATGTGTGCTGTAGGGTTCCATCTGCCTTTGTAAGAAAACATAAATTATTAAAACAATGAAATATTGATGAACTGTTTTATTAAACAGAGAGACTTTAACGTATTGATTATGAATCAAGAACGTCTTAATGAGCTTCAGGAGGAGAAGCATGTGGGAAACGATGGTGAGCTGATGTCCCTGTGGACGAGAGGCAGGTATGAGGCTACGTTCCCCTTGTCACCATCATCTTGCATTTTTGCCACTGGGCCCTTTAACACCTACGTTTCCAGACATTACATGCCACCCAAATAGAAAGAGAAGGAGGGAGAAAACATCCTCGTTAAAAAAACACCAAAGTGCCCGCTGGCCTGGCTCAGTGGCTGAGTGTGGACCTGTGAACCAGTCAGGGCACACGCCCAGGTTGCAGGCTGGATCCCCCAGTGTGGGGCGTGCAAGAGGCAGCCAATCAATGATTTTCTCTCATCATTGATGTTTCTGTCTTTCTCCCCCTTCCTCCCTGAAATCAATAAAAGTATATTCAAAACAAAACAAAACAAAACAAAAAACATTGTATTTCCATTTGAAAGTTACTCATGGTTCCCATAGGCTCTGGAACCCTGGCAGTTAGGGTTGCAGCTGTTTTCATTCTTAGTTGATTCATCCAACACGTTTCTCCCATGGACGTTCAGGAAGGATCTAGGAGGAAGGATCTTAGAGAACGGGGTGAAGGGCCAGGCCAATGCTCTCATTTTACAAATGAGGAAGCAGAGCCCAGAGAGAGGAAGTTTCGCTGACTGTGAGCAACGTGGGGATGAAGGGTGCCCACCTCCTGCAGTTGAAAATGCAAATGTTATAACTTTTACTCTATGGTGGGCTCTTGGCGTTGGCAGATTCAACCAACCTCGGATTGCAAACAATGCATTCGATTCCCGATTGGGAATTTGCAGCCGGGAATGCAGCGACGGATGCTGTTTCCATGAGCAACTGGTTGGATCTGCGAGTGGGAAACCTCGGCCTGTGAAACCCGCAGATGCGAAACAGCTGATGGGAGGGCCAGGCTGTATTTATTGACAAAATCTGTGCCTCCCCGGACCCTCGCCATTCAAACCTGTGTTCACGGGTCTGCTGTCTCCTGTCCGGCATCCCAGAGGTCACTGAGGTGAGGTCCTGGCCCGTCCCCGGTCCCCTGACTCGGATTCTTCTGTGTCCTCCTGGGGGACTTGTGGGTGATAAGAGTGGTTCAGACGCGGAGCCAGCTCTTGGGGTTTCGTCTTGGTGAATTGTGACCCCTTATGGTGGACTATAGGGAGCAGAGGTTACAGAATCTCTTGACCTCTTGGCAGGGGGTTTGAAATTCTATGGCCGGTGCCATCGCCCCGTTTGTCACCCGTACTGGCCTGTGGAGCTTCAGCATCCCCAGGAGCCAGCAGCGTGAGCCACAGCCTCACCCGGGGAAGGTGGGGATGTGCAGGGAAGGAAAGCCCGCTGTCAGGCCCTTACAGCCACCTTGTGGGTCAGAAAGGTGTCAGTACCCACGAGGGACTGGAGCTCAGGGACGGGCTATGGGATGGCCCAGGGTCACACACAGCCTCTGGGTGGCAGAACCAAGCAGTAGTTCTCAACCTTCTGGCCCTTTCAATACAGTTCCTCATGCTGTGACCCAACCATAACATTATTTTCGTTGCTACTTCATAACTGTGATGTTGTTACTATTATGAATCGTAATGTAAATATCTGGTATGCAGGATGGTCTTAGGAGACCCCTGTGAAAGGGTCATTCACCTCCAAAGGGGTCGCGACCCACAGGTTGAGAACCGCTGGTCTAGAGCCTGTATGTTTGAAGAGCTGGGCTCCCCTTCCCGTGTAAATACCACGCTGCCTTTTCATTATATGCGGAAGATCAGGCTTATTCACGTGGACAATCAGAACATAAGGCCACAACCACGACAGGGCATTCCCTGTGCTCCCTGAGTGTTTTTTCAGACAAGCGCTGAGGTTCACTGCGAGGCCGAAGTGTGAGCTTGCAAGGAGACTGCAGAGGCGAGGGGCCGGCGGCTGACTTCGTTTTGCCTTCACGTTTGTTAGGTCTGGTTCTTACCAGGAAAGTTGGCAGGACGGTCTGGGAATAAAAGCAGCTGATACTTACAGAGCACTTTCTGTGTGACAGGCAACGGTCATTTAGTTGGTTCTGTTTTCACAGCTACTGGTTTCTAAAGTTCTTTCTCAGAGTTGACATACAATACCATGTTAGTTTCAAGTCTACAACATAGTAATTGGATATTTATATGCTGTGCAAAGTGATCACCTGTGGTAAGTCTAGGACCCATCTGGCAACATACATAGTTATTACCGGATTATTGCTTATCCAGAGGTTCTCAACCTGTGGATCGAGACCCTTTTGGCGATCAAACAACCCTTTTACAGGGATCACCTAAGACCAGCCTGTATATCAGATATTTACATTACAATTCATAACAGTAGCAACATTACAGTTATGAAGTAGCAACGAAAATTTTATGGTTGGGTCACAACATGAGGAACTGTATTAAAGGGCCAGAAGGTTGAGAACCACTGGTGCTGTACACAGCAACCTTTGAAGCAGGGACCATGATAAGTCCATTTTACAGAGGAAGGTGTGGAGGGACAAGGAAGTGTAGTAAGTCATCTGAGTTAATAGTGAAGCTAGGGTTTGAGCCCAGAAAGATGGACTGTGAGTATATCCTTTATTTTTAATTGAGAGTTTTTTAAAATTTTGTTTTATTGCTTAAAGTATTACAAAGAGTGTTAAATAAGTCTCCATTTTTCCCCTTGGTCTTTCCCCTTTCTCCTCTACCCCCCCCCCCAGTGTCTTGTGTCCATTGATTATGCTTATATGCATACATACAAGTCCTTCAGTTGATCTCTTAACTCCCCCCCAACCCTCCCAAGCCTTTCAGCTATAGTTTGACAGTCTGTTCAATACTGTTCTGCCTCTGTATCTGTTTATGTTCATCAATTTATAATGGTCTTTATTATCCATAAATAAGTGAGATCATATGGTATTTTTCTTTCATTGACTGGCTTATTTCACTTAGCATAATGCTTTCCAGTTCCATCTATGCTGCTGCAAATGGTAAGAATTCCTTCTTTTTTACAGCTGCATAGTATTCCATTGTGTAGATGTACCATAGTTTTCTAATCCATTCATCTGCTGATGGGCACTTAAGCTTAAATGACATATAACACTGTGTTTAAGGGGTACAACATATTAATTTGATACACTTATATTGTAACCCTAGGGACCCGGTGCACAAAAATGTGTGCACTCAGGGGGTCCCTCAGCCTGTCCTGTGCCCTCTTGCAGTCTGGGACCCCTCAGGGGATGTCCACCTGCTGGCTTGCCTGGCCAGCCTGGGTGAGGGGCTGATGGTTGTTTGCAGGCTGGCCAAGCCCCCCAGTGGGAACCCTCACCCCATGGGGGTGTGGCCAGCCTGGGTGAGGGGCTGAGGGCCATTTTCAGGCTGCCCACAGTCCCTTCAGGGTTCATGTCCCTACTGGGGTGCCTAGCCAGCCTGGTGAGGGGCTGAGGGCTGTTTTCAGGCTGCCCACAGCTCCCATTGATCCAATGTCCCAACAAGGCTTGCTGGAATCAGGTTTCTGGGGTGTATTTATATTCTATAATTGAAACTTTGTTGCCTTGAGCACAGGCCTAGTCAGGCAATGAAGCCTCCTGTTTGCTTCAGTTCCATGGCTTCTATAATTGAAACATTGTTGCCTAGTCGGCCTAGGCAGGCAGTTTCAACTCCATCGCTGGTGCAATGGGAGCCTCCTGTTTGCTCTAGCTCCGTGGCTGCTGGCCTCCATCTTGGTTGGGTTAATTTTCATATAGCCACTCTGATTGGCTAGTGGGTGTAGCTTGGCTGGTGGCCGTGGCTTAGGTGTCTCAAAGTGATGGTTAATTTTCATAGTAATCTTTTATTAGATTAGATGAGTGCTATTGTAGCATTAGCTAACACCTCTGTCCCATCACTCAATTATCATTTTTTTCTAGTTCTGAGAACAATTAAGACCTATTGTCTTAGCACGTTTAATGTTCATACTATATCTTTGTTGCCTGTATTCTCTATACTGTGTATTAGACCTCCTGGACTGGAAGTTTATACCTTTTGTGTCCCTTGTGTCATTTCATCCATCCCCACCCCACCTCTGGCAACCATCAATCTGTTTTCTGTAGATTTCACATATAAGTGTGATCATATGGTATTTGTCTTCCTCTGTCTAACTTATTCCACTTAAGATTATGCTATTAAGATGTATCTGTGTTGTCACACATGGCAAAATTTTATTTTTTTATGGCTGAAGAATATTCTATTGGACATACATACCACATCTTCTTTATCCATGTAACCATTGATGTACACTTAAGATTTCCATATTTTGGCTATTATGAATAATGCTACAATGGATATAGGGGTGCATATATCTTTTCAAGTCAGTGTTTTTACTTTCTTTAGATAAATTCCCAGAAATGGAATTGCTGGATCATATGATAGTTATAGTTTTGATTTTTTTTTTTTTGAGGAAACTCCATAATGATTTCCATAGTGGATTCACCAATTTGCATTCCCACCAAAAGTGTACAAGGGTTCCCTTTTCTTCACATCATCACCATCACTTATTATTTCTTGTCTTTTTTTATAATAGCCCTTCTAACAGGTGTGAGGTAGTATTTCATTAAGGTTTTGATTTGCATTTCCCTGATGATTAGTTATGGTGAACATATTTTCATATATTTGTTGGCCTTCTGTATGTCTTCTTTGGGAAAATGTCAGTTTATATCCTCTACCCATTTTTAAATCAGAGTGTTTGTTTTGAGTGATATCAGCTCTTTACATATTTTGGATATTAACACCTTTTCAGATATATGGTTTGAAAATATTTTCTCCCATTCAGTAGGTTACTTTTTCATCTTGTTGATGCTTCTTTTTCTGTACAGAAAAATTTTAGTTTTATGTCTCACTTTAATCATTTTTGAGTTAATTTTTTTTTTGTATGGTGTAAGGTCGTGGTCTAGTTTCATTCTTTTGTATGTGGTTGTCTAGTTTTCCCAACACCATTTATTGAAGAGACTATCTTTTCCCCATTGTTTGTTCTTGGACTCTTTGTTGTACCATATGTGTGTGGGTTTATTTCTGGATTCTCTATGTATCTGTTTTTATGCCAATACCGTACAGTTTTGATACTATAGCTTTATAATATAGTTTGAAATTAGGGTGTGTGATGCCTCCAACTTTGTCCTTTTTTAAGTTTGCATCAACTATTTGGGCTCTTTGTGGTTCCACACAACTTTTAAGAAATATGTATTCTGATGTTGGGTGGAATGTTCTAGAAATATCAATTAGATACAATTGGCTGATGTTGTTATTCAGTTCTTTGATATCCTTGCTAATTTTATGTGTATTAGTTCTAGCTATTACTGGAGAAAGATTTTTGATTTATTTATGTCTACTTTTAGTTTTGTTAGTTTTGCTTCAAGTGTTTGGAAACTTGTTGTTAGGTTGCATACACATTTGGATTGTTATGCTGTCTTGTTGATTTGGCTCATTATCATTTTGCATTGTTTCTCTTTACCCCTGGTTTTGTCTACTTTTGGCCTAAAACTGCTTTAAAACAGGTGTGCTTTAAAGGTATTCTGTTAATAAATCCTCTTTATCTTCATCTGAGATTGCCTTTCTTCTAAATTCATTCCTGATATAGATCACTAGATATAAAATTCTAGATTGGTAATTTCTTCCATCCATTAAAAAATATTAATAGTATTTTTTTCTTGCCTTCATAATTTCTCATGTGAAATCCATAGTCATTGATTAATTGTTCCCCTTTAAGTAATGTGTTCTTTTTCTCTGGATGCTTTCAGGATTTTTTTTTTAATTTTAGTTTCAGGAGTTTGAGTGGGATGTGTCTTTGTATGCCTTTTTGGGGGTGTATTTTGTTTGGGGTTAACTGAAGCATCTTCCATCTGTAGGTTTGTCTTTGGACAAGCTTGGGAAATTCTTCAGCCTTTTTCTCCTACATGTATTTTTTCACCATCCCACTCTTTATTTTTCCCCCTTTTGGACTCTGATGACACAAATATTAAACCATTTGTTATAGTGCCACCAGCCTATGGAAAAAAAAAAAAAAGCAGACATACCATGTCTTATTTATCCATTCATCCATTGATGTACACTTAGATTCCATAATCTGCTTATTTTTTTCAATCTTTTTTTTCTTCCCTGTTTCAGACTAAGTCATTTTTGTCACTACACCTCAAAGTTTATTGAATATTTCCTCTGCCATCTCCAATCTGCAAGTGAGCCCAACCGGTGAGTTCTTTAAATTTCAGTTATCATATTTTTAAATTTCTACTTGATTTTTTGTTATATCATTTATTTCTTTAATGACCCATTCTGTTTTTCCATTTGTGTCAAGATGGTTTATGATTGCTTGTTGGAGCATTTGTATAATGACTGCTTTGAAGCCTTTGTCAAGTCATTTCAGCATTTATGTGACCTGGGCATTGGCATTTGTTGACTGGTTTTCCCCAAGGGAATTAAGAACACTCTGGCTCTTGGTATGTTGCGTGATCTTGGATTTGATTTTGAATGTTTTGAATAGTATATTAAATAAGACCCAGAGTTGTGGAACTCCGATGCACAATTTTTGTTTTAGCAGGAAATCAATCTGGTTACATTCCAGTGGCAAGTTCCTGCCTCCCTTCTGTGGACTCTTGTTCTACTATCAGTTCAGTGTCTAAACCACTGTGTCTGCACTGCCCAGGGGCACAGTCCAAGTCCATGAGTTGTGGTGTATCCGCTGGTCTATTTCTCAGTGCAAGGTATGTAGTTAGGATCAGACCCGGGCAGGCACAGCTGGGATGGGAGCACAGGATTCACAGCAGCCACTTTTCCGAGACCCTCTCTCTGGCACTTCATATTTGCCTGGGGCTCCCCTTTCCCTCCCTTTGTTTGGAAAGTTGGGGCTGTGGTTACCTCGCTGTGCCAGGCACTGAGCTGAATCCAGGGCTAGGCCTTGGGAGGACAGAGAAGGATTGATTAGTGGGATGCTAACTGTAGGAGAAGCTGGGCTGTGGGGTATATGGGAATTCTCTATGCTCTCTTTACCACTTTCTGCCAATCTAACACTATTCTAAAATATGATAGTGTATGTTTTTAAAACTCAGTTATGTTTACCTGACCTTCTTGGAATCCCAGCTGCACTGAGCAGATAACCAGGGCCCCTCCCTCAAAGTTTTGGCCTCCGATAGGGGCTCCTGCCACTACATAGGATTGCTGGGGACTGGGTGTGAGAGAACCAAGAGGAGGAGAACATGGTGTACCCACATTTCCTCCAAGCATGGACTGTTCCCTTTCCTGTGTCTGGAGTCGCTTCTGCAACTCGCTCTTCATGTTGATGCTCACATGCTGGTCTCAGGCTGGTTGTGTCAGGCTGGGGAGTACTGGGGGAAAAGCAATGGTTAACTCCCTTCCCATGCGACAGTTTAAACTCTCATGGGCCTTAAAAGACCTGCTGCTGTTTACTTCCCACAGTTCTTAAGTAGCTGCTCCATGCCTCCTGCATCCGGTGAGAGAAGGGCGAGTCTGTTTTCTCCGTTTTTCCCTTTTAATTTACCTCTTTTTAAATCTTTTTATTATGAAATGTAAGAAAGGAGCCATAAGACATAAGAAAAGAGCACAAGAGGAAACAGCTCAATAACTAGGTTTATGTTTAAATGAGTTTAAATGGACATCCATGAAGCAACCACCTAGGTTACGAAATAAAACACTGATAATTCCAAAGCATCAATCCCCACTCCCTCCCTCTCCTGCTATAAGGAACCATTATCTCTGGCTTTGTGGTGGCCACACTTACCTTTTACCTACCATCTGTGCCACAGTGTGGATCAGGTATGTCATGTTTGAACTCTATACAAACCGGATCGTACCTCATGTCTTCTTTTACGTCTGGCATCTTTCGTTCAGCATCGTTTGTGACAGAGTCATCTATCTCGTTGCTAATTGATTTTTATTTCTGTATTTCATTGTACCAATACGCAGTAATCTGCCTTTCCACTCCAAGGCTGATGAGCATTTGGGTGGCTCCTCGTTTGGGGCTGTAATGAGCAAGGCTCTGTGATATTTTTACACACTTCCCTGGATGGGCCCTAAGGTAGGTACCGAGGGGTGGCATTGCTGGGTCAGTGAATAGATCTTCAGCTTTAATAAAATTGCTTTCTCGAGCATGGTTCCCATTTACACTCTCACCAGTCGTCTGTGAGGGTCCGTGTGGCTCCACCGGGCTGTCCTTGGGTCGTGTTTGTTCTCATGAATGGCACAAATGATGTTCTGTCTACATTTGTCAAGCCATTGAACCGACAGCTGGCTATGGCTGTGTTCTGTGTGACTGAGATGAAATCCTTTTGTTCAAACTTTGAAAAGCCTTGGGTTACGCTCCACTTTCATTAGAAGGGAATTGAGGACATGTCACAACAATTATCTCCAGTGGAAAATGTGCTAAAGAAAGCTAATGATGATTTGTGAAGGGGAGCGAGGAACTGAGGCCTTTGAAGACTGAAATTGCATATCAAAGGCCGTCATCTCTAACTGGAGAGTGTCGGGATGGTGGGAGGCTGTGGGCAGGGGGATGGGAGTCACATAAAAGGGGGATTATTTCAAGAACCACGGGACTGGGAAGAAAAGAGTAACAGAAAATTCTATGGTTGAGGAATAGTGAGTCATTTGTTGTTATGTGTCAAGAATTATAATTTACTCCATCAAAGTGATGGCTTTCAAGAATAGATGGGATGGATGCGACCAGGTGGTGTGAAAAAGATGGCACCACTTCATTCTGGGGCTCCCACTTTGGGTCCTGACTTCCCCCCATAAACTTTATTAAACTATCTGACTTGGAAAACCTGCGAAACCCAGGAGACAGACAGGTAGTTTAATATGTACGGATGACCTCATGGCTCAATTATAAAATTCATAAAGCCCTTCCGAGCCTGGTACAGATGGAAAAGTTGCCATGAGAAATAGGATGTTCTCGATGAAGTGAGCATTACTGCACAAGCCCCATGAAAGGATTGGTTTTTGAAGAACAGAATAAAAACAATCCAATGTATCGATGGGACTAACCTTAAAAATGAGAGTAAACACCTTATATCGTTACACTTATCTTATAAGCCAGACTTTGGTTGCTTTACATCCTTTCTCTATTAATCTTCACAAAACTCCATGAGATGGAAAATATTATCTCTATTTCACAAATTGGAAAACTGAATTGAAGAGAGGTTAAATAACTTACTGAAGGTCACACAGCCAGTAAGAGTTGCAGCTGAGAACCAAAGAGATAAAGTGACTCCAGAACCTACCTTCTGTTTTTTTTTTTTAATTTTTAAATTTGTTTTAAAGTTTTTTTTACAATAAAATGTATTTTATTTTGCTGTACAGCTCTATGAGTTTTGATACATGTGTATATTTGTGTAACTACCTTTACAATCATGACAGAGAACAGCCCAATTTTTTCAAAATTCTCCCTCATGCTGTTCCTTTGTAGTCTCCTCCTCTCTTTCCCCCTAGCCCTTGGCCACCTCCTACAGGTTGGTCTTTTCTAGAATGTCCTATGGTATCATACAGTATGTAATCTTTGGGATTGGCTTCCTTCACTCAGCATCATGCTCTGAGGTTTACTGACATTGCTGTGACTATGAGTGGTCTGTTCCTCTTATTGATGTAAAGTATTCCATTGTATGAATGTGCCACCTTTTGTTTTTCCATTCAGTTGCTGAAGGACATTTTGTTCTTTCCAGTTTTGGGGGGGATGGTTTTGAATAGACTCACTGTAGACATGTGCATACAGAGTTTTGAGTGGACGTGTTTTTATTCCTCTAGTGTAAATATAAGGAGTGTGATTTCTCATTCAGGCAGTAAGTGCATTTGCAACTTTATAAGAAATTGACAAGATATTTTCCAGGTGGCTGTATCCTTTTACATTCTAACAGCAATGTGTGGAAGATCTGGTTGCTCTTTGTCCTCATCAGCACTTGGTAGTGTTGGATTTTTTTTAAAAATAGCATTTTTAGCATTTTAATAGGTGTGTAGGGATAGTTCATGATTTTAATTTGCATATTCCTAATGACTTATGATGTTGAACATCTTTTCATGTTCTTATTTGTCATTCAGCTATCTCCTTTGGTGAAGTATCTGTTCAAATCTTTTGCCCATTTTAACAGTTGGGTTGCTGGTTTTCATATTGTTGAGTTTATGACATTCTCTATATATTCTAAATACAAGATGTTGTTGTTGTTGGACATGTGATTTGCAAATAATTTCTTCCAGTATCCAGCTTTCTGCAAAGGGTAAGTTTTTAATGAAGCATAAAGTATCAATTTATTATGTTCGAGATCACGCTTTTGCTATCAGTTTAAGAACTTTTTGCCAATCTAGAGACCACAATGATTTTCTTTGATGTTTTCTTGTAAAAGTTGCATTTGGTTTTCTGTTTATATTTATTGCCTATAATGAGTTAATTTTTACATAAGGTGCAGTTGTTCCAACACCATTTGCTGAAAAGACTGTCATTTAAATTGCCTTTACCACTTTGTCAAAATCAATTGATCATATTTGGGTGTGTAAATTTCTGGGACTCTATTTCAGACATTGGCAAAGCTTTTCTTAAAGGATTAAATAGTAAATATTGTAGGCCAGGTGGTCTTTTTTGTCTGAAAGTAGTCATAGACAATTGCGAGTGAAAAGGGTGGGGCTGTGTTGGACGTAGAAGTTGAGGAAAAAGGAAGAGTTGAAGGTGACCGCAAATTGCTACTTTGGAATTTGTATTTGACCTTGCAGTTGCTGGGGGTCCTGTATAAGAACAGTTCGTTGCATTAGACCCCTTGTATATCCTGTCTGACGATTCTGTAGACCAGTGGTTCTTAAACTTACATTTGCAGTAGAACCATTGGAGGGCTTTGCCATTGAATGCAGATTGATAAGCCCACACCCAGAGTCTGAGCCAGTAGGTCTGAGGTGGGCCATGAGAATCCGTATTTTTAGTAACTTCTTAGTGATGCTGATGTTGCTGGTCCTTCTTTTGTCCCAGCCGTTACAGAAGCGACCTCCTCTGCCCAGGTGAATGCACTTGCAAGGTTCTCTTCCCCGGGGCATCTCTGAATTTTCAGCAGAGGATGCTGGTGGGAACTCACCTGGCTCTCAACCACATGTAATTAGAAAGTGTCAGGCAATCGACAGCTCACGGTGAAGCCCGGAACCACAGAGGATAAGAGCTGGTGGAGAAATTCTGGGGGATGATTCTGAGATGCATTCAGGAGGGTTCCTCTGAAGGTTCCGGGGAAATAGTGCCCCAGTTGCCCACTGTGGTGACCAACTTAATACGGGGCATCACACCCTTAAATGGGCCTCCCCTCCTTCCGTGTCCCCCACTCCTGTTCCCAGGCTCGCTTTCCCAAACAAACTACCCCCATGCAAGCCCTTGACTCAGGCTCTGTTCTCAGGGGTTCTCAGGCTGAGACGTTTACTGTGGCTGTCTCCCTCTCCCTCTGTCTCATCAACAAAATGGCCTAATTGGTACTTATCTGCCCTGAGAAGCTGAGAGTTCTCTGGACTCCATGGCCAGGGACGAGGGACTACTCATCCCTGTACCCACAGCACACATGCTGGTGACTGGCACATGGTGGGTGTTCAGAAAACTGTGAATAAATGAATCAGTGGAAGTATTTTTACACTTGTTAAGTGGGAGTGGGTGGAGGGGATGGGGCAGGGAGAAATGGCAGGTGCCGTGAGTCTGTTTGGAGACACAGTGGCTGGAGCTCAGAGCAAGACAAGCCGACAAGAGCTCATGAAGATTCTGGGGGATGGAGATCTCCACTGGGATCCAAACGCCATCATTTTCTATCCACAGGACTATAGGCCACTTTCCCATTGAACTTCAAACCCCCCGCCCCCATCTGCAAAATGGGGGAATAATAATATCTACCTGACTGAATTTTACTGTGACAAAAGTCTGATGATAGGTACTAAACACCTAGCACTTGACAGGGCCCCTAGTAGGTGTTTGAAAAGTGTTAATTGCCTCTGTGGTTGGCTAACTACCCGTTAGAGGTGCAGTGGCAGGAAGATGGAATGCAGGGACCTCTAAGGTGCATTTCACTTCTAAGATTTCAGGAGACCATGAAATCTTGGCAGGAGTTAGATATAAGTAATTAACATTAGTAATGAAAGTAACAATGCTTATTAACATCAGCCAGTGTTCATGTAGTGCGTGCTGTGTGCCAGGCACTGTCCCAGAAACTTTACATGTTGGCTTATTTGATCCTATTTTACTCCCAATTTTACCAATGATGAAACCAAAGTACAGAGAGGGTAAGTGATTTGGTCAACATCACAGGTTGAGCTGGGATTTGAACTGAGGCTATTTTGCTTTTCGCCGTTGTGCTGTATTTTTGGGCTTTTGAAATGGTCTGATCATGGAGCCCCTTGTCTTGGCTGCCACACTTCTCCACCTTTAGACTATAGTGTGTTACAGATATTATAGTTCATACAGCAAGTTCACATGTACCGCTTGTTGAGCATTGCATGTGGAGAAGGGGAGAGTGTTAACAGTGGTCTCCATAGTTGGTGTGTGCTATCCTATTCTGTGCTCTTAAGTAACTTGTGTTTAATGAGCCAGGCACTGAGCTATGTAGAGGTAAGAGAGACATAGCCTGTCCCCTTACACAGGGTGGAGGGGTGGACCCCATGAACAAAGAAATGCCACGTGTCAGGGGAGCGAAAGGAGAGGTGGTCAGCCATGCTGGGAGGCTCCCATAAGAGGTCTCCCCACCTCCATCTCCGGTGCCACCCTTCCTCCTCTTCTCCCTTTCTCTGAAGCTGCCTTCAGAGCCTCTTCACCTGCTCCCAGAGGAGCCCAGGTGAGGAGAGGGGATTACAGCGAGGACGTGTCAATATGTAAGAGGATAGGATGGGAATCTGTGGTGTTTGCACAAAGCATTTGCCTCTTGTCCATTCCTGGTTGGTTGTTTGAAAGTTGTCCTGAAGAATGTCAGGTTCTGTTAGGATCTGGAAGGAGTAGGATTGAGATGCTCAGCTCTGCTTGTCTCCTCTGGTATTATTTGTGTACATAGGAGATGGAGGAATCCAATGAAGAGCCTTTATTTTAAACATATATTTTTATTGATTTCAGAGAGGAAGGAAGGGTGGGAGAGAGAGAGAGAGAGTCATCAATGATGAGAGAATCATTGATCGGCTGCCTCCTGCATACCCCACACTGGGGATCCAGCCTGCAACCTGGGCATGTGCCCTGACTGGGAATCTAACTGTGACCACCTGGTTCATAGGTCGACACCCGACCACTGAGCCACCCAGACAGGCAAGCCTTTCATTTTCAATGGGTCTGTTTGCTGTACCTGATGGATCATGCTGCTGGCTTAACATAGACAAAAATTCTGTCCCTGCTGTACACATGGCCCTGGTGGCATCGTTTCTTTTTCAGTGGAAGGCAGGTGGCAGGTGGACATGGAAGAGGATGGCTGGACCCTGTGAGAGGGGGACTCTTCCCCTCAACCCATTGCTTTGATAGGGACTTTCCCTTTAAGAACACAGTCCTTCCCCACCCCTTCCCACTTCTTCCCTCTAGCAGAGTGGAGTGAATTGTCAGGTGGTGATCCATGCCTATTTCTGTTTGGACGGATGTAGCAAAGGGGACTTTGGGGTTCCTTTCACCTGCCTCCTCTGTACAACCAATAGGAGTCAGTGGCCTGGGTAGATGTCGCTGCTCTGCAGACGCAAACTTCCTACCGATGGGCTGGTCCTCGTTTGAGATTGGGAGGAGAGCAGCAGGAAGGAGGAGCGTGAGATTGTGGTGTTCATTCCCTTGGCTCTCTCCCTGCGGGTTGCTGTAGGTTAGCTGTGTTCCTTCATGAAGCCAGGAGGGCACTCCTTCTCCATGTTCCTTCAGGCCCAGGCACAGTAATGGCTTCCACTGTAATAGACCCAGCTGCTTTCCTTAAACCCTTCCCACATCCTTGTAAGTAGATGCTTTATTAAGTCATCCTTATAACTCAGCCTCACTGGTTAGCCTTTATTGGTGGGGCACCATGTATTTTCCAAAGATGCCTGCATCAACATATATATCACCCCACATGTGTGCTTAAAACGGGATCTCCATACCCCTCCATCAAGAGGTGGGAACCCACAGCCACACTGCCTTCTCCCCCTCCTTCCCACCCTCCACCATCCCCCCCCCTCACCACCACTTACATCCGGGCAGAACTATGAAAATGGCAGACATGATGACCGGTGAATCCAAGGCTAAGTCAGGAAGGACAATGTGCTTCCACCTGGTCCACTGGGGATGCTCGCGTGTGGCACCCACCAGCATATGGAGAGGATACATATCGGGGTCTCTACTTTGTTCTGACCCCACCTCTCCCTTTTCCCGTCTGCCTGGTAAACTCCTCTGCCTGAATATTCCCTCCCCGCAATTCTGTTCCAACTCCACCAGACAGATAAGCCTCTCTGCCCTGTAGATGTCCCAGCATTTGCCTGGGACTCTGTTCTGGGACTTACTGTACTGTTCAGTCACTTATGTATTTGCATGTCTGCCTCCCCCTTCTGCTGCCCACGTGCCACCACAGTCATGGAGGCCTGAGACTTTGAAATCTGATCACCTGCATTTGTGGCTGGGTCTAGCCCACAATCACTGGCACTGTGACCAAGGAGAGCAACTTACCTTCTTTAAGGTTAACTGTTCTCCCCACCACAGTAAGTCCTGTTTACAGAACTGTGTGCATTAAAGGAGATAACTCATCGGAAACACCTGGCACATGAGAGACACTTAATAACGATCACCTGTGGTCATTGTTGTTGTTGACCGGTTACCATGCAAAGCACCAGGTCATTCATGCTCACAGCAGTTCTGTTAGGTGGGCGCTATGACTCCCAGGGCACAGGGCGGGACACAGGTCCAGGGAGAGGGCACTGGCCCAGGCTGTGTGGTTGGGGTGTAGGAGGCACCCTCAGCAGGGTACTTGCTAGGGGCTCAGTCCAAGCCGATGGATCTATTCCAGCAGCCTGGGCCGTCTTTGGCTCTGCTGGTCCATCCAAACTTCAAATCCCTTTGCCACTGGAGCCAGGATTCAGCCTGGCGGTTTGCCCAGGTCTCCTCTCCAACCAGGTTGGGTGAGTCCCGAGCCGGGCTGCGTGTGGGCTGGTGTGTTTGTTTTCGACTCCGCCGAAAAGATGTGTTCAAGCCCATCCCCAGGTCAGTGCACAAACTCATTCCACCTGCCTTACGATGAAGACTCGAAAGCAGGCGGCAAGGAATCCCTCCCTGTGCACCGATTCCAGTCAGCAATTCGGCTCCTAATGACCCGCTAATAAAGAATTCACAAAAGCAAACCACACCATTAAATATAGAAGCGTATTGACGCCGACCTGTTGGGAGCCCTTTCTGTTCCTTATCCAGAAAACAGTGTCTGAGAACAAGGCTGCAGTCTCCCTCCTTGAGCAGTTCCTGCCCTTTAAAGCAGGGCTGTCTCTAAAACAAAGATCTGCAATGAGGCATCTGTTCTCCAGGAGCCCCGACAAGGCTGTTTGAGAACCAGTCCAGGGCCACATCATGTGGCCTGTGAATTTCGGAGCCTCGGTGATGAGGCTCTGAGGTTGCCCATCCCCAAACCTACTGGCTGGTGATGACAACTCGGGGCTCTGCAATGAGTACAGGTGAACTCTGCCCATGCTAGTGCATCACGGGGCGAGGCAGGAAGAAATACTAGAAAACAGACGTTCTTAGAACCTTCTTGAAGAACATGGGACAGGGCTGCCTGTGCTGAGAGCTCTGTATGGACTCCCTGGACCTAGAACACAGTAGGAGCCACAGTGATTGCTCCCGTGTACCAGACACACAGAGCTCAACCGATGGAAGGAAGTCCCCTCCCCGACCATGACCTCAGGTTGGATGCCCAAACCCTGATTTCCAAACCCTGACTCCTAGCCGTGACTCACAAGAATAGAGTCCTGAGCCCCGAGTTGAGGTGATGGGAGGTGCTGTTTCCATTTCTGGCAATATCGCAGGCCTGGTTGGGGCCTTCACAAACATCACACCCATTTAGCCTGCCAACACCTGGTCAGGCGGTATTGCCCATGCTTCTCATTTTAGTTGTGGGGGACTGGGGAGCTGAGGGGGGTTTTATAGAGGAAAGTTAGAATGATTTGCGTGTCATACTTTGCAAATAATAGCAATTTGTTCGCTACCCCCCTCAACAGTGTATGTGTGTGTGTCTGTGTGTTCTTCCTGCCTCTCTTCCTGCCACTCTTCTCCTCTGATAAAACAGTGATTTACCTCTGACTCCTCCAAGCTTACCTCTCCACAGCCATCATCTTGCTCAGCCAACAGAAGGCCCTGTAGTCACCCCCAGAACTGGCCTTTCTCAGTACGTCATGCCCATGCCTTCTCTCACTATTTTTAGAAATTCAGACAGTTGGTGTGAGAGCTACTCGAATGAATAAAGCCCTTTGCACAATAGCTGGCATAGAATAAAATGGTAAACAAGTTGGAATTTTTATTATTGCTATTTTATTGTTTGACTGCTACCAATAAGAGATTCCTACCGCAGGAAGCTACCCAACAGAGAGGTATCACTTAGATCTCTCTCAGCTTGTCTTACTTTTGACAAGAAAAGAGATTTCTGGAAAGACACCTTTTCCAGGTTGAAGCTCAAAAAGACTCCGGAAGTCCTGGAACCCTACCTCCAAAGCCAAGTGTTGAAAGCCCTGATCGAAGGGACTATTGGTTAATGCTCTGTGGTCTGCCCACCCCAGGGGCGATGCTGCCTGCTCACTGAGACGCAAGCCTGCGGACCTCGGGCATAGGAGACACTGCTGGGCTCCCGGAGAAGTCAGGGAAATAGACTTTCCTGGTGAAGGTTGTGAAGGAGGAACATGCCCATCTGTCAGGGACTTTGCAAGTCCAGCCCAGCTTGGAGGCAGGGGCCAGGTGCACGACCTTGGGAAGGACCTTTGCTGACATCTCCACTCTCTGGTGCTTGCAGTGGGTGATGAGATTCTGCTTTGCTTACTGGGCAGGTTGACTGTACAGTGTGTTTTTCATCTTGCTGGATCAAAGTTAAGACCAAAGTCATCACCATCTTCCCCTTCAACAGCCTTCTCCTTGTTCCTCATTTCAGGAATGGTAGCACCATTGACACAGACATCTCTGTGCTCCTGGAATCTTTGACTCTCTCTCCCGCATGCTCTCTGCTCCTTCTCTCAGTCCTGCGGATTCTGCCTGTGCAGCATCTCTCCCGTATCACCTCCCGCTGCCTCCGTTCTGGTTTACACTCTCATCAACTCTGCTCTGAGCTTCTGCACGTCCAGTGTTGACTCTTCTGGCTTCTGCTTAAATAAAACAAAGCCAGGAGCCCCCTCTTTCAGATTATGCTACGTTATGGTGTAATAACAAACGGCTCCAAAATCCTGGTGGAGTTTTAGTGTGTGTGTGTGTGTGTGTGTGTGTGTGTTCATATTCTACATGCTCATCCCTGGTTGGCTCAATCTCTGCTCCATGAAGCTCAGAACCCACGCCCTGGATTGGAGCCGAGTTCAGAGGAGATCTTGTAACCGGGTTGTGTTGCAGACATTGGCTGTGGAGTTTCAGTTTTGCCCTCCTAATTGCCCTGTATGTTTTTATGCCAAGGGGTTGAAAAACTACTATACTGCAGTAGCCATCTTTCCATGACTCCAGAATGTGGTTTTAAATATGTCAAATGGTCATAGGTACAGGATGCCCCAGAAATGCAGAGGAAAGTGC